>BSBK01012906.1:0-80011 GCA_027943335.1 Chamaecyparis obtusa | reverse complement strand
AATCACCTTTTATAGGTAGAACCTAATCCCAATTGAAAGGGAAATTTAAGACCCCCTAATAGAGTTATCCCTTTAGTTTGATTACTCATGTTTCTCTCAAGATCGCCACTATAGGCTACCACCATCTCACAAAAACATGTACTTATAACTCACTCCACTATATCATTTTTGTGGGATCAACTTGCAACAAGGGAAAGAGAATTGTATTTCTTCATCTTACATTCTAACAGAGAGAGGGAAGGAGGGAGGGAGAGGGAGAGAGGGGGAGAGAGGGAGAGGGAGAGGGAGAGGAGGGTGGGAGAGGGAGAGAGGGGAAGGGGAGGGTGGGAGAGAGGGAGGGAGGGACATGTGAGGGGGAGGGGAGGAGGGGGAGGAGGGGAGGGGAGAGAGAGAGAGAGAGTATCATCCCTTACATAAATTTATCCCAAAGGCATTATATTCCTTGTTAATTCTTCAGGCTATGTTTTCATACTCTTAGAAATATGGGTGGAGCTATTATTTATAGATTTCATTGAGCTCTTAGTTGTATGTTATTTTTTTGACAACATTCATCTCCTCTCACCCTTCCTAGATTTGAAAAGAGGTCCACCCAAATTTCAAAAGCATATAATTGAATGAAATTAGGGAAATATATTATAAAAAGTCAATGGTTAAAAGAGAAGTTAAAGCCTCACATATTAGCTCGGGCATAATCATTTGTGTATCCCTTCATAATAATATGGTTGTGTGGAAAAAAAAATTGTAAATCATTTATGTATCCCTTCACAATAATATGCAATACACATTTCATATTAGTTTAACAAAATTGCAGGAATCTATTCCTTATTCAAAATGTGTACTTGTATCAATGTGTGTTTGCAAGGGAAAACAAACCAGTTGCATAAATATCTATGCTATTTAAATAAATAGTATTTATTAAATAAATACCCTAAATAAATCAGCAAGTAGTATATTGTTCACAATGCTGGATTTTTAGGGCTTGTCTAGTTGATTTTCTTAGTACCTTCAAACTGAAAGTTTACCTATGTGGGTGAGAACAAATTCCTCAAGTGTGAAACTGAACTTGATTTGTTGATTTGAATTTTGAACTGTAATAGGGCTTGTTGAGATGATTTTATTAGATCCTTTGAATTGATTGAACTTTTCTATGGTTCACCTATATGAGTACAAAATTGATCTTCACAATTGTGAAACTAAATTTAATGTATGGATATAAATTGTAGGTCACAAGAATGATTTGAGAAAAAATTGACTACTGGAATTCACTCACATCTATCTTTTTAAATTTGAATTTGGTAGGGAACTCGCAGTGTTTACAGTCACATTTGGAGCATCTAATAAATCATGAAGGTCATGTTCTCCTTAGCTAGCCCCTAGTTAGATTGATTCTATGGATTTAGAGAAATGACTGATGACAAGCAACAAGCATGCAATGGATGATGTAGGCTCATGTCATAGTGTATTAATGCTCTATGATAAATATTCTTCAAATGCTCTTCATTGATTTTTAGGTTAATCCTCTGTTCTAGCATTATTTTAAATGAATGAATGTCTTTAAAGAAACACTCCAAGTTGGATCAATATGATGGCTTTGGAAAATGGATCAAGGACAACAAGTAAGAATGCAATGGATCGAAGAAGATTGAGGCTGATGCACTAATTAATGCATCCTACTTTATTATTTTTCTGCATTGTTAATGCATGAGAGGAGATACTATATATTAGTAACCTATATTAGTATCTTATATGTGACCTTCCCCCTGCTGCTATAGTTAAAGTGCATAAAACAATAAACAATCATGCACGCTATCTGCGCTTGATGCCATCATAACTTGAGTAGTGAGAAGAAACTAAAAATAGGCATTTTCCTTAGTTACTAAGATCACTTGAAATGTGTGTTCTTAGATCATTGTTAAACATCTAATTAATAAATTCTAAATTATTGAATTAATGATTTAAGAAAAAAGCTATGTGGAGATAGGAAACCACATGTTTTGCTAATTGTTATTACCTCAACATTCTGAGAACAAATTCTTTCCAGGCGGATCCCCTACAATGAAATTACTTAGTTTTATAGTTCTATGCACACCACTTTCTCTAATTCACATATACACATAGAGGCACAGATAATTCAACTAAAATTTAAATAGTTCTATATATACATATATTGTTGCTTTGTAGTTCTATAACTACCAGATCTATAATACTTTCATCATTTTTAGGTCAACAATGATGAGGCTTTGGCAGCACACTCCATAAATAGACATGATTTTTTCTAGAGTCCATGAAAATGGTCAAGAGAACTCTTAATAGATGATTTCAAAACAATTATTAAACAACTACATTTGATTGTTTCATTTACGATTGCAACTTCCTTTGGCAAGTACTTAGTACTTATTGCAAGAGTGAGTTTCTTGTTTAGGTTTAATATTTTATGTTTAGATTAAGGAGTAGGAATTTGATCAATGACAAGCATGCCATCGTTAAAGATGATTTGGAATTAGAGTATTGTAGAAATGTAATACTTATCTTATAGATGTTTTTCATGTTCTTATTGTCAAACTCTTTTAAGCCACTTATATGTGTGTGTTGGTTATTTTAGTAACTTTAGTTTATTGACGTATAACTTTATATTTGATTTGATATATGAGGCATTAGATGATGTTTGATATCTTGTGTTTATAGTTACATGTATGGTTATTTTTATAATGGTTTTCTACATGTTATGATGTTATTTATATTTCTAGTTTTGCCAACCTCATACTTGCATGTGTATGGTTAGTGTGTATGTTTTATATTTCTATTTGATGTGTCTAATGTGGTTGAGGGATGGATTCATAGTTTCTTGTGAGATCCACACAATTGGCCAATCCCATAATTGTCTGTTATATATTTATACATGTGTGTACATGTTTGTCTTTTATGTAGGCTTTTAGGTCCCAGACATCGACTTTCCTAAATTGTCAGGATGAGCATTCCATATCACAATATGTCAATGGTAAGAGGGGAGATAACAAACATGTTCAAATCCCAATCCTAAGCCAATAATTGTCTTGAAGTAATGGACAAGTATTTGTTTTACTACCCTTCAAATTCTTCAAGGTGACATGAATTCATGAACCCTCCTTTATGTTTGATTATATTATTTTTGTAGTCAGTTCTTCAAGTTTGCATGTATGTGGTTTGATGGGATTTTGTGTTGAAATAGATAAATGATTTAATTAAAGTTAATTAAGTGGTTTAATAATTAAATCCTATTTAATATAGAAATATTAATATGAGGGTATTTAATTAATGATAATTAATTAAATATGTTTGTTTTATTTAAATATAGTTTAATTAGAATTCTAATATTGTGAATAAAACATTTAATTAATTATTAAATTTAAAATAGAAATTAAAAAATATAATTAATGAATTGATATTTAATTATCAATTTCATAATAATTGACATGCAAAAATATTATTTGTTAGTAAATTAGTAATATTCAATTTAAGTTGCACAATCAGTTTAATAGAATTAAATTAGGAATTTAAGTTGAAAGTTGAGTTAAGGCTTATTAGTGAAAAGTGCATATAATTGGGTAAAAGCATAATCAGGTGTCACCTTTTAGGCTAACTTATCGGCATGGCTGAATTTTAGTATTTCTAACTAAAAATTAATTTTGGTCAAACATATGGTCTAGCTAGATCCATTCTAGCCAAGTTAGACAATTTCTTTAACTTTTCAATTTGGAAATATCTATTAAATGCATGTTTTATACCACTTTGGATCCAATTACCATAAAAATACAATTATTTTAGAAAAGTGGCATTTCAATAACCCCAATCTTTTTAATGATATTTTTTAAAAATAAAAAAATATGCTTTTGTAGAGATCAGAGTCAATAATATCCTCATATAGATTTTATAGCATTTTAATTAGACATAGTTTATTGTAATTAGAAAATATTGCAAGTAGGTATTTTAACAGTCAAGGAGATGTTGATTCAGAGAAAGAAAAAAATAGTAAATCATATGAAATAAATTTGAAAAATATATGGTGCACTAGAGGAGAGAGTCCTCTTCAAAAATATATATATCTTTTTTTGATTGGGATAGATTTGTTATGAAAAATATGTTGCGAGAAGAAAACTGTTGAATTCAGTGAGTTGGAATTTGAATTGTTATAAAAGAGAAAATATAGGTCACACACCAATTTTTATTTCTTCATGCACTAGCCATATATGTCTTCTATGACATATTTTGAAATTAGGGGAAAAAAATGTTTATTTACATATAATTTTTTGGTGGGATCTAGACCCCTAATTTTTAGCATTTTTTAGCAACTGAAAAATAATCTTTAAAAATTAAAAAAATATATGAATTATTATTCAAAAAAATTATTAAAAATATTAATCATAAACTTCATCCATATTATCACATTTAATTAGTTTACATCATCTTCAAATTCCAAACATAAATATCATTTGTATACTATTGAAGTTAAACATGTTTGATTTTGTTAGCCTTTTCCTTTGTAAAAGGGTGACAACTTATTGTGCTTTTACCCAATTATTATTATAATTAATTAAATATGCAAAAAAAAAAATTGATAAAAGAAAGGTTAGGAAGTTGAGTTCTAATTTCTGATTGGGGTGTTGCATGTTGAGTTCTAATTTCTATCACTAGTACATTTGACCCTAGTTTTCGACCAACATTTTCGACGAACTTGCAAAATAGTTTTGCTTAGTTAGAATGTAGAAGAAAAACATTGTTTTCTTTTAATTCATGCCTGTGTTCATCTAAATTTTGACGACCAGGACGATTTGTCAAAATTTAGATGAACATTGTCATAACTTTAAAAAAAATATTTCATTTCAATTCATGATGTTGTGTAGTAGAGTAGAGCAACGCCATTACGCACCAAAGGAGAGCTGAAGGAGGGCCATGAATGCTTGAATTGACCACTTGTAAGTGCACCCTAACTAAAGAAAATCCTTGATTTCAAACAATTGTTGCGGGTTTAAATTGCGTTAGAGTATTAGTCTTTTAGGCTTATTGATTAAATCATATTGATTTAATTATATAAGTTCCTATTACTCTAGTTGCTTAAGCTTCATTTAGGTGCATTATTAATTAATATTTTATTAATATGTAATGTGCAACCTAGTTTTTTCCCTTTTAGGGTTTCATTCACCTTTAAGGTGGTTTTAGGTAATCTTTTATCTTAGTTACTTGGATTAGCAATTAGCTCTCATTTTTTGAGAATTGTCATGTTTGACCCTTTCTCTCTTTCTTGCTTCCTCCTTGTACTAGGAATTTGCATGCAGGTGTTCTTGGGCTTCTTTAGATCAGAGGTTATCAGATCCTTCATGGTATCAGAGCTCCCCTACTACTGCCTATTTTGGTGTTTTGAAGCAGGTTTTTAGGTTAAGGGTTTCAAGTTTTTCAAGAGGTTTTTTATTGGATATGGAGAAATATTTTTATTGGAGGCATTTTGGGCTCAAATTGACCTCACCAATGGATTCAAAGGATCCTTTAGTCAAATTTTGATATAAAATTTGACCAACTTTGGGTACCAGGGCAATTTGTGGCAAAAACATTTTTGGCACCAGGGTCGTACGACCCTGGCACGCTTCTTGAGGCCTAAAACGTTGAGCTCTAAGCACAAAAGGTATGAAGTACCTTGGTCAATGTAGAAGGTACCAAGGTGGCTTTCTCTACCAAGGTAGTTTTCTCTGCACAAGCAGTTTTAACTACTTAGTGGGCAGTTTTCGGTGCAGCAAGGTGGTTTTTTCTCATAAGTTGGCATACGGTATCGAAAATCAAAGTGTGATATATCGTTGGAAAGCTCTTTTTGAGCCTGATCCAACCATGCTGGTTTCATTTTCAATTTTTTTTTGTTTGATTAGCTATTTTTGGCATCTAAGTGGAGGCTTCATTTTTCATTCCTCTCTGCATCTGGAAATCAGGTTTTTTCCTTGTTTTTTTGTGCTTACATACTTATTTGAAGTGTATGGGAGATAGTATAATATTTTGTGGGGGGGTGAAAATTCTCTTTCTATCATTTATTTTAAAGAGACCCTTCTACTTCTGTCTACCTTCTCTCAATGGCAGACTCTTCTATCACCCACCTTACACCTCACAACTACCACACTTGGAAAGGACAAATGACCAGATTGCTTATGGAAAAAGAGTTATGGTCATGCCTTGATGAGGCTCCACTAGTTCTACAAAGGCCTTATGAGGCTCTTATGTAGAGAAATAGGATGGATGAGGCAATAAGCCTCATTTCACTAAATATTTCAAATGGGTTGTTGTTCCACCTGGATGGTTTGACCACACCTAGGGCTATGTGGAACAAGTTTTCCTCCTTGTTTGGCATAATGAATGAGTTCAAGGTTCTACAAATAGATGCAGAGTTCACCTCCTTGGTACCTAAATCATTCACCAACATTGAGGACTTCTTGATGAAGTTCAAGTCTCTTCGATCTATTTTACAGGTTTTTGAAAAGATGAAGTTAGATGATGAGTGTATCTTTCTGATACTCTCAAAGCTTTGAGGTCCTTATAAGATTTTCACTTCTACCTTCTACTCCACTATGGATGCACTAGATGCATGACATGTTATGCCCTCTTTTGAGACATTTTGTGATAGGTTGACTCATGAGTAGTCCAAGCTCACTCGAATGGATTCACTTATAGGTTCATAGTCACAGGCATTGCTTGCCAAGACACCTCAAGGTACACAGAAGTAGAAGTCAAAGTAGATATCAGATTCCTCTTCTCAGCACTCTACTGGCCCACCATTTTCTTCTAAGGAGAAATAGAAGACTGAGAGACCTAAATGTTCCTATTGTCAGAAGGGACCTCATGATGAGTCACATTATTTTCAAAAGAGATTTGATGGCTATGAGAAATAGATTATAGATTTGCAAGCTCTTCTTTAGAAGAGAACTGTTTCCTCTCCATCCTCTTCTACCTCACAGGGGTCTTCTTTTCAATCTTCTTCCACATCTTCAACATCTAGACAAGATTTTGGATAGGGTAATGCATTAAAGGCATCCATTACATCCCCTTCACAGGTCCCTTGGATACTGGATTCAGGTGCTTCTCACCATATGGCATCTTCTCAAGGGGTCTTCTCTACTGTTGAGGCTTCTCCCATTCCTCATATTCTCATGGGGAATAACACTATCCTGACAGTCTGCGGGAAACGTTAAGTAGGAATTCAAGATGGAACATTCAATGATGTATTGTATGTTTCATCTTTGTCTGTAAACCTTCTCTCGATTTATCAGATTACTCATAGTGGATCAAGGAATACAGTTGAGTTCACTTCAGATTTAGTCTTCATTCATGATAGTGTGATAGGAGGCATTGTTGCTAAAGGGAAAGTTGATCATTCTACTCATCTCTACACCTTCTCACACTTTGGTCCACCATCTCCATTATTGAAGCACATCTCTCCTCTTTCATGAGAGCATCATGTGGTGCAATCAGGTCGCTTGAACCTTTGTATTGTTCTTGAGATCACTGCTATGACTGCCACACCACATCCTATTGAGGTATTTTCTCTTCAACAAGATTCTTCTTCAGCACTACCTAATCCTCTAGCTCCATTCATCGAGCCACCAAGTGCACTTATTGAGGATTCTATAGAGGACATTCATCTCCTCTTTCATGACAGTGTCACCACACCTGTCACACCACCTACATTGGGGATTCCCTCTCAAGATCCTCATGTTTACTCCTTTGAGCATCATTTCAGCCTTCTAGTGACACCTCATCTTTCAAGGTTACCTCTTTAGTGTCCACTAACTTTCAATCCTTTGCATTGGAGTCACAGTGGTTTATTCATTGATCCAAGGGTTCTTTCATTCTGGGGGGCTTTGGAGCCTCGATCCTCTCTCACGGGTTGTTGGTAGCACACATTGTACTTATGGCTTTGAGAGAGTCTCTTGAAGTCATTTTTTGTCTTTTTCTTTCCTTTATATCTCTTTTTGGAGAGGAGTTTTTCCCACTGGCTTTTCTCCTTTGTCTCTGGTTTACATATATTTCCTTGTACTGGGTACCTGATCAAGCCTTGTTGCTGGGACCCATTTCTTGCTTTCATAGCCTTGCTAGGTTAGCTTTCCCCCTACGTTTAGCTTAAGGGGGTTGTTAGAGTATTAGTCCTTTAGGCTTATTGATTAAATCATATTGATTTAATTATATAAGTTCCTATTACTCTAGTCGCTTAAGCTTCATTTAGGTGCATTATTAATTAATATTTTGTTAATTAGTAATGTGAAACCTAGTTTTGCCCCTTTTAGGGTTTCATTCACCTTTAAGGTGTTTTTTGTAATATTTTATCTTAGTTACTTGGATTAGCAATTAGCTCTCATTTTTTGAGAATTTATGAGTTTGGCCCTTTCTCTCTTTCTTGCTTCCTCCTTGTACCAAGTATTTGCATGCAGGTGTTCTTGGGCTTCTTTGAATCAAAGGTTATCAGATCCTTCAAATTGGTTTTCAAATAGATGCAATAGATTGAAATTAAAATAGTGCTTCCTCTATTGCTAATATTATTAGCTAAAATAAGCCCTTAAAATAGTAGGGGTCGCTCGATCAATTCTTAATGAATATTTGGCCAATGGACAAAGCAAGAAAGAGTTAACTACCTTCCCACATGATAGAAAATTTGGATCGATCCTCTGCATACATAAAAACATGACCAAAACCCCTATAAATTGTATGGGCAACAAGAACCAAAGCCTCCAGTTGGGCTCCTACTAACTAATCAGATAGGTGGGGCTAACTAACTTGATATCGGTTGGAAGGATGGGAGTGCTCGTACTATGTATGTAATAAGAAACCTCTCCCTTATATAATAGTAGGATTCCACCTCTTAGTAGAGCCTAACAAGGTAGGAAGGTGTCTAAATGATTTTCTGAGTAAGAGAAAACAATCTAAGGGTTATGCCAATGCATTTGTAGAGGTCGGTGTAGACTGTCATAGTGAGACAATGACTTGGAGACTTAATCCATTTTGATCTAAAAGTTGTGTTTATAAGTTAAATGAACATGATAGAGTGTACAAAAGAAATAAAAAACTTGCATGCAAACAAAGTAACTTAATCCACCTTCAAACCACTACATTTCCTATTCAACCATGCATTGAATGAAGAGTTTTAGAACACCAAAATAAGGACTGTGTCCTTACGGTAGAGAATAGATAGTTTGCAAGGAATTAAAAGTTTATTGATTTTAAATTGCATTACATTGCTTCCTTTGATTCAAAAATAGTCTATCAAACTCCCTAAACTCCTCCCTTACTCTCATTCAATCTCACACAACCCAAAATATCCTTCCCAAGTTGGTTTATCAGTTTGCAACTTCTTTGCAACTGACAGTCAATCAATTATACGACTCTTACATTTAGTTTATTATTGTCAAGTTGACAACATAGTTGTCAAATCAACAATTCTTTATGCCTTTATCGTAATATCATTTCAAACATCCTTTAAAAGGCTTTTTAGGACTAATTCCTAACACTACAGACCTTAAACCCTCACTAAACCTCATATGAGCCTTTTAGGTCATATTTTGCCAGTTGGGAAAATCTACATATTTGGCAATTTTAGTACATTTGACACCATTTAAATGGCTCTAATGAAAAAATTACAATTAATTTGGACCTTATAGGTCTTTTCCAACACTTATTCACTCTTACAATCCCCAAGTGACCCCAAGGTGCACTTCTAGCCTCCAAATGCCATCATGGATTACATACTTGATCTCATTACAAAATGATCAATATACTCACCATCATAATTATAACCATAATTAAATCAAGATAAAAACTAATATTCCTATGTTTATTGATCAATGATGTGTTTTTTGTAGGAAAATCTTAGGTCATTAGGATTGTGAATAGTAATCAAGAAATGTTAAGAATTTAAATCAACAAGAATCACTAAAAGGCTAGGGATTTTTCACAAAGACTCTTCCACACACTTCTAAATCCTCCCAAGGGATCCTACACCTCCAAATAGATCCTAATAACCAAGATCCATCATAAAATATACCCTTCCTTCAGAGTAAATACCCACATTAATGACTAGTGTTGTTCCATGTACCCTCAATCAGCAACTTGCCTCCATTTTTGGTCTCTTCCACCACATCCTTGCATATCCATGCATTAAAATCTATAAAAATACATACTATACAACATTATAATCTTCCCACCAGACACATTAACCATAAAAGGTGGGAGAGTCTAAGAATCCATGAAGACTTCAAAATAACAAAATGTTGATTTCTTGCACAGTATAGGAACAGTCAACACTAAACCAAATTCATATGCCTTAAATGTCAATGATACGATACAATAATGAAATGGAGATAATAAAAAATCAAAATTAAATCATTTTACTCCATTCTCAAATCAATAACACATGGCTTCAAGCATTACAATGTCCTGGATAAGGGGTTGTATCCACGAACTAGAATAACTATTTGTGCAAGAATGTTTGTTTATTACTTCAAGAACACATTACAATGGTTCTCTACCTTCACACACCTCTACCCCCTCAAAATCACATGGAATTTATTAAATATTAGATCCTCTACACTCCAAAAACTAGTAGTAACCAAGCAACTGCCCTCAAAACTAATCGTAATCAGTTATAAACTAATTGTTACATTTGTTTAATGATGTCTAGTTACCAACATAGTTGTCAACTCAACAACTCCCAATCTTATTTACATTTATATTAACTTATAAATCCTCTTAGGACTAATTCCTAAGATCTAGACCCTAAACCCTCTTTAAACCCTTACATGAGCCTTTATTAGGCCTATTTTGCATATAAATGCAACATTACATCTTTTATCTCTTTTAGCACATTACACAACTCTTAATGGCTCTATTGACCAACTTACAATCAATATTGACCATATAGGTCTTAAAAAACTTTATTCATCTTTTGATAATGAAGTGACCCCAAGGAGTGTTCTCCTAGCCTCATGGTGCTTACAAAACTTTATTCATGGTCATATTATAAAATGATCACCATACTATCAAAACATTATCAAATGACCAGTCTTGGTCTCATTACATTTCAAATGACCCATTATGGTCATCCCTCTATCTCCCCTAGGATCCATTAGTGACCCTAATGTACCTTCATGTCCTTGGTGTTCTACACCAAATAAGCTTTAGACCAAGCACATGTGTGATATATTTATTTGAAAAATAAAAAAATATATAATTTAGGCATTTTCGAACAAAAGAAAAATTTCCACTAAAAATAAGAATGTTCAAGTTGCATAAATCATTGGAGAAAGGCTCAAAAGTCATATATGACCTGGTCTTTATTTTCAAGAGTTATCTTTACAACTTTATTTGTAATTTAATCTTCTTTGAGTTTGAAAATAAAGTCTCTAGACTCTCTTGAAGTTATAAATTTATCAACTTTCATGAATCTTTAATTGGTCAATAACGTTACATCATCCAAATGTTAATTAGAAGTTTCAAAATCTTAATTATTATTTTTATAGTCTAGGGTCTTCTATCTCAACCTTGAGAAGAGGATTTTTAATTATTATTATGTCTCACGTTTCCATTGTATCTTCCTCAACTATAGATAATTGATGAGTTGGTGAAGGGAGAGGTGACACATCATGCAAGGGTGTTACACACCTTGGGATATATCATACATTTCAAAATATGACATTCACTCTATACTTTGTTGTTATCTTTCAATACAAATGTTGCCCCATGATTAAGATATATTGAACTACCCTTTAATGGATCTTATCATTATTATTTATTGGAATCTACTATTCTTGACTCCAAGATCTTCTATTGTGATCAATGAAAGTGCTCTTAAATCGAAAATCTTGAATCTCCTTTCATGGCCATGAGTCTACGAGCATAAAATTTGGGCTGGTTTTCTTCACCATTTTTCTTTCAAATAATCATTTACAATGCATAAAAGCATTAGAGAGGCATATTTTTCATTTTAAGATCAAAATAACAAAATTTTGATTGCTTGCACACTCTAGGAACAATCAAGACTAAACTGACTTCCTCTGCCTTAAATGTCAATGATATAATACAATAATGACATGCAGACAATAAAAAATCAAAATATAATCATTTTACTCCATTCTCAAATCAATAACACATCTTATCAACATATTAATTGTCCAAACTATAAACAAAGGTCCTCATAATGCTTGTAAGCAACTTTGGAGGACCTAGGGTACAATGCTAAGCCACACACACACACACACATGCACATACACACAACATATACAACCTTTACTTGTATATATGAGTTAAATAGAGAAGGTATATGCACAGGTGATGAACATGCATATTTTCCTAAGCACTACCAGGAGCTTACCCTGTAAAAAATGTACTATTGTGAAAATCATCACAAGTCTATTTTTTTGTTGGGTCTAGGTCCCAGTAATACTTTGTCAAATCTACATGTTTGTCACCTGTGCATATACCTTCTATGATCAACTCTTATATGAATAGGTGAAGGCTTTATATGCACAGGTGAAGGCTGGTCAACTCCAATGTCCTATTTGTATCTATATGTTATCAAAGCAGTTCCATTGAGAATCTTGTCTACTTGAGACATTTAAATTGTTAAATAAATTGGCATTTTAAATTTTATTCATTAGTTGTGTGATTAGATAAGGTATATGCACAGGTGATGAACATGCATATTTTCTTAAGCACTAATAGGAGCTTGCCTTGCAAAAAATGTACTATTGTGAAAATCATCACAAGTCAATTTGTTGTCGAGTCTAGCTCCCAGTAATGCTTGGTCAAATCTGCATGTTTTTCATCTATGCATATACCTTCTCTGATCAACTCTTATATGCATAGATGAAGGTTGTATATGCACAGGTGAAGGTTGATCAACTCCAATCTCCTATTTGCATCTATATGTTATCAAAGTAGTTCCATTGGGAATCTTGTCTACTTGGGACATTTAAATTATTAAAGAAATTGGCATTTGAAATTTTATTCATTGGACGTTGTGTGAGTAGAGAAGGTATATACACACATGATGAACATGAAGATTCTCCTAAGCACTACTGGGAGCTTACCCTGCAACAAATGTACTATTGTGAAAAACATCACAAGTCCATTTATTGTGGGGTCTAGCTCCCAGTAATGCTTGGTCAAATCTACATGTTTGTCACATGTACATCTACCTTCTCTGATCAACTCTTATTCATTGGTTGTGTGATTAGAGGCTTCATTTAGCATACATGTTTGATAAGAGGCTTCTTTTAGCATACATCTTGGATAATATTATCTTTCAAAGCATTGAATAATATTTAGAAATTGATGTTCAAACCTTCTTCAACACATTTGGAACTTGTTCAAATCAACAATAATATAAAAACCATGCAAAGAGACATCCAAATGATAGATATAATGCTTTCTTATTCAGTCACAGTCTATATAGTGCTTGTAGATCCTCCTCTTCTCCCATACAATGGCTTCCACAATACTTAAATAGAATACACCAAGAAGTACCAAATCATGAATTCTCAATTGTTGTAATAGAAAAGCATCAAAACCATCCATTTCTAGAACTTGATTTTGTATAGTCTTAATGATTTTTCTATAGTCCTAATGATTTTTCTTATTTCTTTTCTTTTATCCCTTTTTTATTTCCCGTGTCTGTGCTTAGTGACAAAATATTTGAATAGTGTTGACAAAGCTTGTTTCTTTTTGTGATTATTTGATTGATCCTCTCACCTTTCCTTTGTAAATTCCATTGTCCCAATCAAGTTTTGTAATGTGCAACTATTATGCAAGGCTTTAACTACATTAAATGCCCCAATTATCCCTACTCTATAACCATAAGTTAGTAGTTTTTTATTGGTTTCATGTTTTCAATTGTGGGGTTCCTCTTTTTGGATGATCCTGAAGGTTCCATGGCTTCCCAAATTTTTCATATAACCTCTCTTCAATATCCTATTGATGCAATTTTTTACTTGGAATTGTTGGGATCCTCTTAATCTTATAATTATTTCCCTCATGTGACAACTCTGTTTTTCTCCAAAGTTCATTAATGACATCCAATTTGCTTAGGAATTTGAACCCATGAATTAATGATTGCTTATCATCACAGGTTATTCCGGGATAATGATATTTCTCCCACCATTAGGTTATGCATTATCTGATTAAATTGTTCATTATATCACAACATCTTTTCCTGATCAACTCATCGGTGATCAAGAATCTTGATTACAAGTTGACACAATATCCATTGCTTCCTAATGAAAACATCACCATATGTGTCACTGATCTATTATAAAAAATTTCAATTGGTGTAAATTTCACCGATGATTCTATTGGCCATCAGGATAGGCACATTCTTCTTCTACCGAACTACAAATTCTCCTAATGAAATTGTCACTATATGCCTCTCTAATAACTTCATCAATGATCAGGATGCTCAAAATTGTTCCTTGTTGATATCCATTTTCCTTCGATAGGTTTATCACCCAAAGATATCTTGAAGTTTCAAATGAGGATCAGAGTGATTGATGTTTTCTTTTGTCGATGCTTTTGTATTCCTGATAGAACTCTCGATCCGAGTTATGTCACTGCCAAAAATTCCTAAGACCATCAGTAATTATTAGCCCGACAATATGACCACTTCTTTCTCTCCTATTGGACTATTGCTATTGTGACCTATCCTGATTGGGATAACTTATGCCAATATAAGCAATTTTTGGTTTTTTTACCATTTTGTCATTGGATTTACATAGTGCCAATTCTTCAGATTGATGACCCTTAAGTGTTTCCCATGAGACAATGCCATCAACATCCCACATTTTATCTTGCACATGAAAAACTTGAAGTAACTATTCAATGGCAATCTTGCCTTTTTTCCATAGACTAGTTTATAAGGAGCAAACCCTGTTGGCATTTTTATTGTCACTCTATCAGCGTAGAGAGATAAATTTAATTTTGAATCCCATGCTTTCTTATTATTACTCAATGTTCTCTTAATGATTTTTATTTTGTTTTTTATTGCATTGAAGAATGTTTAAAAATTGATGTTCAAACCTTCTTCAACACATTTGGAACTTGTTCAAATCAATAACAATGTAAAAACCATGCAAAGAGACATCCAAATGATAGATATAATACTTTCTTATTCAACCACAATTCATACAGTGCTTGTAGATCCTCCTCTTCTCCCATACAATGGCTTCCACAATACTTAAATGGAATACACCAAGAAGTACCAAGTGATGAATGCCTGATTATTGTAATGGGAAAGCATTAGAACGTCCATTTCTAGAACTTGATTTTGTATAATCTTAATGATTTTTCTCTAGTCCGAATGATTTTTCTTATTTATTATCTTTTGTCCCTTTTTGGTTTCCTATGTCCGTACTTGGTGATAGGATTTTGAATAGTGTTGACAAAGTGTGTTTCTTTTTGTGACTATTTGATTGATCCTCTCACCTTTCCTCACTTTGTAAATTTCATCGTCCCAATCATCTTGATGTTTCATTCATTTTTTATATACATAGAGAAATGGATAGTTTTGAGCTACACATTTGTTGATATTGAGAGACTACGCATACTGATTAAAAAAATGAGCTATCTGATTTAGGCTTACTATTCATGATTGTAAATGGTTAATATTTTTAATGATACTCCTTGGTGTATTCCATTTAAAATAAATAGGTTTCCATTTTTCTATCATGTTTACTTTGTATATAAATACAAGAAGTAAGTTTACTATTCTAAGTGAACAAAAAATCTTAAATTTGAAAAAAAATAGAGTTGAAAAAATGGTTGTTTAGTGACTGTATTTGCAGGTTGCAAAAAAATCATCCTTCTTCCATCAACATTCTAGTCAATGTACAAGTAACGAGTCATTCCATTCAAGGTCAAACTTACGAATTCACAAAACATATTTGTGCATACACTTTGAGTTATCATCACCTTACCATGCATCAACTTTCCACCTTGTCCTTAACCAATTAAATTATATCTTCAATTATCTTTGCACACAATGGATATTAGCCCAACTAGATAAATAAATCACTTCCCTAAGTGTATGAAAAAGAATAGGGAATTTTGGTTCATTTTTGTGACTATCTGAGAAGATATTTGTTTAACTATCACAATTTGACAATATAGTAAATAAGAAGGGAGTAAAGAACTACTAATAATTCTATATACAAGATACTACTAATTCTAGTATTTTTATATTTGATAGATGACAACAGTAATGCTAGTATTTTTATATTTGATAGATGAAAACATTAATATCTTCATTCAAACTATAGGAGATGATTTTTTGGTATAATTATAGCTTGATTTTTTGTCTGTGAAGAAAGAAAATGTCTAACAATATCAACCCAGAAAAAAATAAGGAGACAATTGATATATTGTGGTCTAACTTGAAAAGAAAAGGTGATGGAAAAATTTATTGTCCCTGTAAAATTTTCAAGGGCTTAAATACTCAAAGATATCTAATCAAAACAACTGAGCAACATCATCACATTGAAGGGGGAAACAAATTTCATCCATTGGTATGTATTTTAATATATTATTTCAATAATTTATATACATAATAAATCAATTGATGATGACATCATGGTCATGGTTAATTTAAGGTCATCATTTTGATATAGGTCAACCACCATGGGTTTCATGTTATGGACCATGACAATCTGGAGGATGTGGATTTCCA
Organism: Chamaecyparis obtusa; assembly: GCA_027943335.1. Classification (NCBI taxonomy): domain Eukaryota; kingdom Viridiplantae; phylum Streptophyta; class Pinopsida; order Cupressales; family Cupressaceae; genus Chamaecyparis; species Chamaecyparis obtusa. The sequence continues at coordinate 63,294 of BSBK01012906.1, read as the reverse complement.
ACTGGGGGAACATGGAGGTGTGAATATTGAAGCAAAAGATAATGACCCCATGGAATAAGATGATCTTGTGGAAAATAACATAATTGAAGATGATGGTACTGGTGCAACTAATCATGATGATCAAGATGATGGTACTGGCACAACTGATGATGATGATGAAGATGATCTTGATGTACCTATAATTAAGAAGGCATACTAGCCCCTATATGAAGGCTCCCAAACAACTCTTCTTTTCATTTTATTGTTATTGGTGAACTTGAAGGTTATGAATGGTTTATCCAACTTAGAAATCACATGTATGTTAAGGTATGTCATATATATCATCTTTTTCATATTTTTTATAAGGAGATAAAATTAGGTTGGTTGAGTGTGAATTCTAATCCTGCATTGACCTACTCCAAGTTTTACTCCTTGAAATGTTGTGAGAGGTATAAAATAAATCTACCCTCCCTCATTTGGCCAATTCATCTAATCCACATTCAATCAATAAAAAATCATCTCATCTCATTAGCATATGAATACTTCAAGAGAAGATATGATCGAAGGGGCTAAGAGTATTGCATCATCAATTGGAAGTATAAACACTTTATCTTTTAGATCTAACCTCTATTTTTCTTCAATTATATTTCTATTTATTTTCAATTCAATTTTATTTCATAAATCAGGGTTTGACTTAAGAAAACTCCTTTCTATGTGCTACAGTTTCCCTCTTTTCTATGTACAACTACAAGCAGTGGATGTGCGAAAAAAGAAACAAAAAGATTGGGTGAAGAGCTACATTCATCAATGTGTTTCATCAAACTACTGACACCCAATCAAGCTAGGCACCTTGTTCTTAGGAATGGATCGATTAGGACACCTCATTCTTTTCATTTCAGTGTCAAATTTAAATCACAAGTCAGTTGCAATTTTCTAGTTTCAAATCCTTTCCAGAATATGTCTTTATATTCTCAGCCTTCCTATAAACACAAAAACCCTCAATTCATTCCATTTGACCTCCAATCTCAGGTTCTTCCATCCACAAATCCATAGTAGCTTCCACTCATAGAAAAGTATCATTGCATCCTCCTAGATATTCATCTCTCTTGAGGCCTAGTAGATCATCTTCCTTCCAATGTAAGTGGAATATAGGCTTAACCTTCCTAGTTTTTTTGTGCATCTTAGTGAACCAATTTTCTACATTATAGATATATTCAGTGTAAAAAAAAAAGAAAAGAGATTATTAGCCAATACACTTTTTGCATCAAACATAAGTAGAAAAAGATGACAATAATTTCTTAAAATCTTGACTATGTACTAATAAAGTTTATATTTATTGAAGATAGAGTTCACATTTTATTACTGCATTGCAACTAGCCCTAGATATCATCATGGACTTATTTTCCTAAGAACTCTATGAAACTTTCTTCTCTAAATATTTCACTACATCTTTTCTAAGTTGGTTTTGGTATTCATATAATGACTTATCCCACCAATTTAAGGGATCTCGCATTAGAAATGAACCTTATATACCAATAAGTTGAGAAGAGTCTCTTTGTAGTTTTTGGGTGTTTGGACAAGGTATCTAATGGATGGAACTGTCCTAAAGACATAATTGAGACCCTTTTATGGAGAAATCTAGTGGTCTTACTATGGGTGCCTTTTATATAGGGGAGGTGGCACTAAATACTTCAATATAGTCTTGAATAGTTATCTTATAACTAATGTGAGCTTTGGATTTCTTGAGAAATATCATTATTGGTGTAAATTGAGTCATTTCATAATTAAATAGTAGTTAACCAATTCCTAGGGTGGCATGTTTACATTGAATTAAATTTACTTAGTTTATTTTGAGATTTGTATCACCACACATTGTTGAGACATGTTTACTCTCTTAGTGAGGTGTCTCTTGCAAACACATATGGAAGTTGTCTATGCACTTGTTAAGTGTACTCATAATTGTCACATATATGTACATAAAGTTAGTCATGATTCTCTACCTTCTTCACTTTCTTGGCTGCATAAGAAAGCCTTCTAAATACGTATAAATCAGATCTTTCATGGTATCATTCTTGGGTTGTTTTTTCTCATTGCATGAGGAAGTAATTTTCTAATTTTTACTTCAATATCTTGAGAATAATAACATAGTACCAAAGCTCCCTAGAAAAACCCTTCTCCAATTTTGAATAGATCCTCGAGAAAGTCCATTCAAGAGTCACTTTTCTGTTGATTGTTAATTTTCTTTATCTAAGGTTTGCAAAAATATTTATTGTAGGTTGACTAATTTTTTATTGTAGGAAAAAAAAACTCCAAGGTTGATTATTTGCAGGAATATTATTGTGAGACATAGAAATTTTGTTTTCAAAACTATTTTCATGAGAAATTTGATCCACTGCATGCTCTCTTCAAGAATATACAACAAAAAATGAAATAACTAAAATTCAACCAAGTAGCCAAAACCATCATCCATGTAGGCATTTGTTTCATGACTTTGTCAATTTCCAAACTCAGTTGAAGGAAACCTATTCATAAGAGGGTTTGAACAAAATTCCAAAATTTTCCCCACACATTTTCTTGATCTCCAAAAAAAAATCACCTTCCCAACTACTTGCATGAATATTCCCCTCCATGCATCCCTCAATCACTCTCAATGCACAATTCATTAGAAACAGTGTGTGTTGGCATTTTATTTCAATTTTTTGTGCCCATTTTTCATAAAAAAATTACTTGGATGAGTATATTTCAGTTTAGATTTTCAATGACAAGTGTATTCTAAATAGTTTCTCAACATGCCATGTTTTCATTGTGTGTGTGTTTTCATTTTGTCATGCATTTGTATTAGTCCTTGCAACATACATGTTACAATGACATCATGATATTTTATATCATTGTGTAATTGTCATAGGCTTATTTGTGACCTTTAATCCTTTATGTATTTGACATACTATATCACCATGGTCTTTATATCCTGGTGTATAATTTTGGATGCTATATCAAACACTAGGTTACTTGCAAGTTGTATTGCATAACATGTTCCCCTTCCTTTCTCTTGTCAAGGGACCTTTCTCATATTCTTCATAAATACCTATCCTCACAATGAGGCATCATTTTATCCCTATTTTTATAATTCCTAGTTCTTGTTTCATTATTTCTCATCCTATATCTATATTTACACTATTCTTTGAAATGACATTACTTATTTTGTACACAAAATTGTCTCAAAGAGTGCAAAATATAGAAAGTTAATTTTTTATCCTCGATTATTGATTATTTGATTAAATTACATAAATATATTATCAAGCTTCACTCCTAACATTCTACTAATTATTCTCACTTTGTTAAGTCTTAATTCATATTTGATGTCCTATTCCATAGTATTTAATTAATTTAAACTAATTAAACTCTCCACACATAACCACCTAAAATAAATAAATATTTATTTTATTATCCTCCACCCATTTCATAAATATCTCACAAAAAGATAACTTAAATTTTGTTTGTTAACATATTTGTCCTTTTCACAATAACAATTAATTTTACTCTATAACCCCCTTTCTTAAGAAAAAATAAACAACCATAGTTGCACAAACTAAAACTATTTTTCCTCTAAATCTGGTACGACTCCCTTTAAATTATTTTCAATGAATAATGCTATGTTAAGAAAATTTTGGATATACTTTTAATTAGAAAGTAATAAAGGCATACTAACATTCACACAAAACAATGATATGAGTGCAATATTTAGTATGAATAATTCAAGAAATTAGAGCACACATAATATTTAGTATAAATTCACATAGAAATCAACTTTCATCAACTCAAACAAACAGATTTAAGTCTGTAATAATTTATCAACTCTATTCATAGATAAATTATTTCTTTAAAAAGTATCACATATAACAAAATATAAGTATTAAGTCTATATGCTCCAAATTTTCTTGGATCTTTTCAATGTCTTCTTAAAACATATAAATATCCTCATAAGGCCAACTATCTTTGAAACCAAGAGTTACGTAACTCTTCCCAAGAGTAAGATTTAGTTTCTATGCAACTGAAAAACTAAACTAAGATATATCTAAAGAAACTAATAAGTAAACAAATAAATCTGATGGCATGATCATAGTTGTTGTGGCATTGTGGAGCCTCTCAATTTTCTCTATCCTGCCATAGTGACACATTTCTCTTTGCACCCCAAATGTGCAATAGAGAAATTTTGCATCACCATGTAATTAGGAAGTCCAATATGTGTAATTTTTTGCTTCCATACCTCCTTATCCCTCCTAACTTACGCCACGTTATTTGAATGATTTCTAAGTTGATCGATACAAAGGGTTAGAAAATATTCAATCTTGGCTACCCTAGAGAAATCATCTATTGTTATGGATTTTTCTTCTTTAACATAATCAATCTTTTCATCGAAAGATTAAATTATGGTGTATGTAAGTTCCACGATCTTACCATCATCCTTCAAGCATTTTATACTAATGTATTTCAAATAATTTTGCATAGACAAAGGAGCTCTATCAATTCCTTAACAACTTGACAGATTCTTTGTGACCCCATTTCACTATTGAATTTCTTCATTCAATACTCTTTTGCATGCATACAATGCATTTCCATCTAAATTAGCCACAATGTTTTCTGCTAAGAACTTGATCACACCATATTTATGAACTTCATTCATTTGGGTGACAACTTGCATCCACCTAGTCTCTTCCTTCTTCCAAGAGGCAATCTCCCATTCCAACTCCTTGATAAAAACTACAATTTTATCATGTAATTTTCTTAGATCAGTAATATAGTCAATACCCCCCTAGATTACTCCTTCTAACCAGTCATTGAAGACCTTATCTATCATTTTTCTCCTCTAGATTTTATCTATCTTTTTTGGTTGATTGAGGATTTAGGATCAAATGAAATGGTTGAGATAGAGGTTGTGGGATAGGATGATGAATGGATTTGATATATTCATCCATAAGGATCAACCTTTTCAATTGTAAGATCCTTGACAGTAGGATCTTGGACAAGTCACTATTTGTCAGTAGATGATCTACCTCTGGAGTCCAATTCCACGTATCTAGGTCAAAGTCTACCCTGGAAGTGGTTTTTGACTTCTTGGATTTGGGACTCTTTCCAAGGTACTTTCTCACCATATCTTCAATGGGTATGTAAATTGGATCAACATTTCTATATTTACTAATTGAAGCATCCAACCATTAAGGATTACTAGTTGAATCACCATTTCCTAAAGGCACTTGAATTGGTGTCAAATTCAATACAACCATGTTACTTGTGGAATCCAACAGGCTTTTAGACTGCTTTTATTTGTCAATAATTTATGCCATGGGTACCTTTTAGATCTGGTCTCACATTATATTATCAATCTTGTCCATGGTATCTAAGTCCAAAAACACCTTCCTAACAAGGCTCTTCTTGCCTTTTTTCTTACTCCTTGACTGAGTAGTATGAGTAGGTGAATGACCTACAAAGGATTTATTTGTTCTCTTAGTAATTGAACCTTCAGTTTTTACTTTGATAGTACCTACAACATAAGTGTCAATAGGTTCATTAGAAGAAATAACTATTAGAAATATGGAATGCTGAGAGGGGGGCGGGGGGGGGGGGTTGAATCGGTATTCTACAAACTTTAACTTTTGCCCAATTATGGATATAACAGATTATCTTAACACATGCATAACATAAGAAGCTAAAAAACATGCATAGCAATAAAACTAAAGAGCTCATAACACATTATTTGTTCTTGAGGAAACCCTAGCCAAGGGAAAACCCCGGTGGGGATGGTACCCAAAAAGATCCACTAATCAAAAGTATCCTATTAAGGATGTTGACCCTGTTAGGAGTCTATTGTTAGAAAGTAAAGTCCACCAAGATAACTGAGAGGGGGGGGGGTGAATTAGTTATAAAATAATTATAACTTTTATCATCTTCAATAGCATTAAACCATAACAGCAATATAATTACCAACCATAAAAAGATATTCATACACAATAACACAATGACACAAGATATGTTGACTAGGGAACCTCTTGATCAAAGAGTAAACCCTAGTGGGAATGATGCCCAAAAAGATGCACTCATATGAATATTCCTTGTGAGAGGATGTACTCTATTAGGATTCTTATGAAATACATTCAGTACATATGAATCCCTGTTAAAAGATTCTAACCCAGTTAAGAGTTATAGAAGACAAAAGGACCCACTGCCCAAACACCTTCAGGGTAAGATCACTGAACACACTGTCCAAATAATCTTTTCATTACTCAATAGAATAATATGTTACCTCTTCTTTGACTATGCCAAACTACACTCACTGTTACAACATATCTCAATTTTAGATCTTTGTACTTCGCATGTCTTCCTTCATAATTTCACTCTCATACTTAGCTCTATTCTTCACTTCATGCATACCACATCACACATCATCACTACAACTACATTCCAATTACAAATCAAAAATGAAATACATTCCTTCCTTTATACCACACTCAAATAATTACAAATGAGTCAGCATACAATTACAAAATAAAAGTTTCCACACGCTACACCAAAATTACATAAAATTATCAGCTTCCAAATACAATAAATATTCACTCGTGTGACCATGAAGTCTACGCTATCATCCACGTCACTATCAATGTGTCTCCAACTTCCCTTTAACTACGCAAAACTAGATTCCATCCTGATTAGGAGATAGCATTTGATTTCCACAAACCGCTACTTAGGAACACTGCCTGAACACTGCTTCTACCAAAATGATCATAACTTCCAGGAACCAATGAATTACTATCTACACTCTTAACCATAGACATATGACATATCAAAGAGTATAACCTCAACATTGCATAGCTCCAACTATAATAACCCACGTGCGCTAATCCAAACTCTATCTTCTTCTCTGCAAGTCTTCAGTAAATCACTGTGTTGACATCAATGACAATCATAGTCATGAATGTAACAACAACTGCTATAGAATGGCTGCCAAACACTTTAGCATTCATTCCTAAAAATCTCCCCCATTGGCATTGATGGAAACATACATTAAAAACATCCAATGTTCCAAAAATCCAATACTGCAACATTGCAACATTGCTTCTTCAAATCCTCTTCAATCAAATCTTGCTTCGTTATCCTATTCAATTCTCTCATATTGTTTTTCATGCATACTTCTCCCCCATTGACATCAATGATAGAAATTCCATCACTAAGTCAACAACAACTCAATGTCAAAAGACACTTTTCAAAAAAATGCATTTACTAGAGTCCTCGTGACTCAGCTCAAATACACATACTCCCCCATAGAAGAAGTACCAACATCTAGTGTAGAAGAAAGATACGGCTCATATACAAGTGGATGGATGCAACCAACTACATCACTTCTCAAAAGTAGGCTGGGGCATAACCCCAAGCATACCTCTTAGATACTCAAATGTATCCTTAGGCAAAGGCTTTGTGAATATATCTGCTATCTACTCCTTTGTACTTATGTACTCAAGTCTGACTTCTTTTTCAGCAACTTTCTCTCTTACAACATGATACTTAATCTCTATATGCTTTGTCTTATAATGTAATACAAGATTCTTAGACATACTAACTGTACTGGTGTTATCACAATGTATGACAATAGGTTCAACAAATTTTATTTCAATATCCTTTAGTATCTGCTTCATCCAAATTATCTGGTTACAATTATTTGCTGCTGCTACATATTCTTCTTCTGCTGTGCTTTGTGAGATACAATTTTGCTTCTTACTTAGCCAAGAAACTAATCTTCATCCAAGGAAAAATGCTCCTCCACTGGTGCTTTTCTTATCATCAACACTGCCTCCCCAATCAACATCTGTACATGCACATAGAGTAAAATCGTCAGATTTTTCATACCGTAATCCATAGTCCATTATGTCTCTTAAATATCTCAGTATCCTCTTTACTACTACAAAATGTGATTCTCTAGGTTCAGCTTGAAATCTTGCTACAATTCCAACTGAGTGTGCTATATCAGGTCTTGTATGAGTCAAGTACTGTAATCCTTGAATCATAGATCTTTATTTCTTTTGTTCTACTGCAAGAGTCTCATCTATGCTAGATAACTTATGTTCAGTCACCATAGGTGTTCCAACTAGTTTACAATCCTCCATTCCAAATCTTTTCAACAAGTCATTCAGGTACTTTTTCTGACTTACAAAATACCATCATTGTTTTGTGTTATCTGTAATCCCAAAAAGTATTTCATTTCACCAATCATACTCATTTCAAATTTAGTCTTCATTTCATCAGCAAATTTGTCAGTAGCTTCATCTTCTCCTCCAAAGATAATGTCATCAACAAAAATAACTATAACTAACAAACCATTTTCAATTTCTTTTGTGTACAGATTGCTATCAACTGTACCTTTTATAAATCCCAACTTTAACAAATACTTATCCAGTCTTGCATACCAAGTTCTAGGTGCTTGTTTAAGTCCGTATAAAGCTTTCTTTAATTTACATACCATGTCTCCTTCTTGAGTTAAAGGAAAACTTTCAGGCTACTCAATGTAGACTTCTTCTTCCAATTCTCCATTCAGAAATGCTGACTTCACATCCATCTGATACACTTTGAATTTTTTGTAGGCTGCATATGCCAAAAACATTCTTACTACTTCAATGCTTACATAGGTGCAAAAGTCTCTTCATAGTCAGTTCCTTCTTGTTGTGAGTAACCCTTACATACCAATATTTCTTTGTTTCTTACTACTTCTCCTTGTTCATTCATCTTATTTATGAATACCCATTTAGTTCCAATAACATTCTTGTCTTTAGGTCTAGGGACCAATTCCCATGTCTTGTTCTTTTCAATCTGATCTAGTTCTTCTTTCATAGCATTAGTCCAACTTTCATCTTCACAAGCTTCATTAGTATTCTTAGGTTCAATTTGAGAAATCAAACATAACTGTTCTTATGCCTTATTTCGAGTAAGAACTCCTCTTTTGATGCTCCCAATAATCTATTCAAAAGGATGATTCTTTAACAAATTCTTTCTAGGTGTCACTATCTCAGATCTCTCTTTAGATGTAGGTTCTTCAATAACTTCACTGTGACTTTCATTCAACAAATCACTGTCAGTTTCATAAAACAATTCAATAGTTCAAATATTAGGCTTAGGATGAGCTTCTTCATCAGATTCATAATCAAGCATTCTTTCCTAAATTTTGAACTTTTCATCAACTTTAACATTTGCGCTCTCAACAATAGTCTTAGTTCTTTTATTGAAACATCTATATGCTTTTCTTTTCAAAGAATATCCAAGAAATATACCTTCATCACTTCTAGGATCAAACTTTCCTATATCATCATCTCTCTTTATATAAAATTTTCTTCCAAAAATTCTAAAATACTTAACTAAGGGTGCATGTCCAAACCATAATTCATAAGGTGTCTTGTCTATGTCTTCTTTGATTTGTACTCTGTTCATTGTATACACTGTTGTGTTCACTACTTCTCTCCAGAAAACCTTCACCAAATCATTCTCAAACAACATAGCTCTTGCTGCTTCAGTCACTGATATGTTCCTTCTTTCTACAATGACATTTTGTTCAAGTGTTCTAGGGGCTAAATACTATCTTTTAATGCCATTTTCTTCAAAAAAGTTGTTAAACTCTCTAGAAGTAAATTCTCCACCTCTATCAGATCTAAAAAATTTAATCTTCATTCCAAATTCATTCTCAACTTTATTCTTAACAATCTTAAACTTATCAAATGCTTCATATCTTTTTTTAAGAAATGCAATCCACATCATTCTTGTAAAATCATCAACAAGAATCATAAAATACCTTTCTCCATAGAATCTTCTAGTCTTGGTAGGACCGCTTAAATTTGTATGAACAATCTTCAGCTTCTCTATAGATGTAAACTTCTTACTAGGAAAAGAACTTCTCTTTTGTTTAGCCATTACACATTCTTTGCAAATCATGTTAGTAGGCTTCATAATCTTAGGTAAATCTCTCACTACAAGTGTAGTGCTTACTTTCACAATGTTATAAAGTTTATATGACAAAACCTTCTATGCCATAACCAATTGTCATCAATTTTAGTAATCAAACATGTCATCTCAGTAGGATTCAACTGAAATACATTACCTCTAGTTCTAGATCCAGTTCCAATCAGATTTCCATCTTTATCCTTTATCACACAAGTTTTCTTAGTAAACCAAACTTGATATCCCTTATCAACTAACTATCCAACACTCAAAAGATTATATTTCAATCCATCAACAAAATAGACATCATCAGTATTAGTCTTTCCATCAAGAGTAATAGATCCTATACCTTTAATCAAACAAGGTGCATTGTTTCCAACTCTAACAACTCCACCATCATATTCATTCAACTTTATGAACTTTTTCATGTCTCCAGTCATATGATGTGAACAACCACTATCTATAATCCAATCATATTTCTTTTCAACTTCAGAAACTAAGGATTTTTCTTCCTTAACATCAGATTCAAGATTTTCTTCTTTAATTGCTACAAATCCTATGTCATCATTATTCTTAGTATCACTTTCACTTAAATTTCTTTCTATACTAGCTTCAAGATCTTCATCATTAGAATAATAACATTCCTTAGATCTTCTAGGTTTGAAATTTCTTCTGTACTTTTTAACTCTCTTAAGACATTTAGATGCAAAATGACCATATTCTTGACAAGTCCAACATTTAAAAAATTTCTTACCATCTGGTTCTCTTTTCACAAGCAAGGAAATACCTTCTTCAATCTTGTCTTCTTCATTTCTAGATCTGTTGCTGCCAGCATAATCTCTACTCACACTGATGCTTCTTGACAAAGTAGGGTGAACACTAAGAGCACTGAATGTTGTCTCCATTCTAGGTAAGTCTCCTGATAATCTCAGGTCCATTTCTACTACTTCCAATCTTCCAAGAAGAGCCTCTCTTGTAAAGTTTGTTGTACAAGGTATCGCTTGTTCAATCATTTGTGTTGTTTGCTTAAATATAGGGGTTAATGTCCTCAAAATTTTCCATATCACTTCATTCTCTATCTTTGTTCCTCCATAAGATTTTATACCTGAAATGATCTCTGACATTCTACCAATATAACTTCTAATAGATTCATCTTCCAACATTCTTATATCTTTAAATGCACATATCCAATTATGTAATCTAACTCTTTTTGCATATTCATCACCTTCAAAAGTAGAGTGTAAAGCATTCCAAATTTCATGAGATTTTTTCAAATATTTTACCTGAGTGTACTCATTCTCCGGTAGTGCTATCAAAAGTGCTTCTCTTGCAAGTATGTTACACATGAATAGATCTCTCTCTTCCATAGTACATGTTTCAAGATTGTCCTCTTCAATAATAGTCTTATTATTCTTTGTAATCAACCAATAACTTGGCCCTAAACATAATAGATGTGTCTTCATATTTTCTTTCCAGCTGTCAAAATTTACTCCATCAAACTTCGGGCTTTCTTTCCTGAAATTCGTCATGGATCTCCTTAAGCTTTTAAACTTCTCTTTCAAGGACCTGCTACTCTGATACCAATTGTTAGAAAGTAAAGTCCACCAAGATAATTGAGAGGGGGGGGGGGTGAATCAGTTATTAGATAATTATAACTTTTATCATCTTCAATAGCATTAAACCATAATAGCAATATAATTACCAACCATAAAAAGATATTCATACACAATAACACAATGACACACGATATGTTGACTAGGGAACCTCTTGATTAAAGAGTAAACCCTAGTGGGAATGATGCCCACAAAAGATGCATGAATATGAATATTCCTTGTGAGAGGATGTACTCTATTAGGAGTCTTATGAAATACATTCAGTACATATGAATCCATGTTAGGAGATTTTGAATCCCTATTAAAATATTCTAACTCGGTTAAGAGTTATAGAAGACAGAAGGACCCACTGCCCAAATAGCTTCAGGGTAAGATCACTAAACACACTGTCTAAATAATATTTGCATTACTCAATAGAATAATATGTTACCTCTTCTCTGACTATGCCAAACCACACTCATTGTTACAACAGATCTCAATTTCAGATCTCTGTACTTTCCATGTCTTCCTTCACAATTTCTCTCTCATACTTAGCTCTATTCTTCACTTCATGCATACCGCATCACACATCATCACTACAAATACATTCCAATTACACATCAACAAGGAAATACATTCCTTCCTTTATGCCACACTCAAATAATTATGACTCGGCATACAATTACAAAATAAAAGTTTCCACACGCTACACCAAAATTACATAAAATTGTCGGCTTCCAAATACAATAAATATTCACTCATGTGACCTTGAAGTCTACACTGTCATCCATGTCACTATCAATGTGTCTCCAACTTCCCTTTAACTGTGCAAAACTAGATTCCATCCTGATTAGGAGATATCATCCAATTTCCACAAACCGCTACTCAGGAACACTACCTAAACACTGCTTCTACCAAAATGATCATAACTTCCATGAATCAACAAATTACTATCTGCACTCTTAACCATAGACATATGACATATCAAAGAGTATAACCTCAACATCACATAGCTCCAACTACAATAATGCGCTAATCCAAACTCTGTCTACTTCTCTACAAGTCTTCGATAAATCACTGTGTTGACATCAATGAAAATCATAGTCATGAATGCAACAACAACTACTACAAAATGGCTACCAAACACTTTAGCATTCATTCCTAATATCTATTACATGCATATAGTGTCTCAATCCTAATTAAGGGACTATAGGCCTTGTTAGAAGTCTCAACCCTATTAGGAGTTGGCAGTACAAAATGTGATTACCAGATGAGCCCACTGCCCAAACAAGTAATGTACAATATTTACTGATTACAAAAGTAGGTCAAGGTACATAACCTTATACTTCCTGCATCAATATCTCTTTACTGCTCTTTCACTATCACTATTACATATACATCATATATCTCGCATCATTTCACTTCTTGATTAGTATTACTTCTTGCAATTTACAATTACATTTATACAAGTTATTAAGGCTAATAACTTTTCAGTCGGCTATCAAATTACAAAATAACTTTACCCAAGGGTTAACATCTAGGATGTCATCCCTTTATATTGTTAAGTCATTATTTTGATAAAAAAAATAATCCTTTCACTCTTTATCAATTCTGTCTTCATATTTTGTCCTGTCGGCTTGACACTGTCTTTAGAAAAACTATCATAACTTCTTTCGTACATGTCGTACTAAGCCGTACTAACTTACACTCTGAGATGAGTCTTCAATAGTCAACATAGAGTCTATATTCAAGTGTGCAAGCACTAAACTTATTCCAGTCGACATCACAAACAAAAATTGTCTTCACGTTCACTGGTAGAAACACACTGTCTCATACTTAGATAATTTCGCATTGCACTCTGACATACTAGCTCTCTGACCTGTGTGATCTTCATGTAGATCATATGTTTCCATAATGACAACATCTATGTAACCAACTCAGCCAAATTTCCAACAATCTCCCCCTTTGTCATTGGTGGCAACATATGAGAAAATTGGCTGTCTTACAACTTCAAAATCTCAAAAATTGTGGCCATAATACAAAACATATATATACAGTCCTTATGACTTTATTAATCCTTTCTATATGGGTGGCTGCAAGAAATTGAGTCCCACTTTTGGGTAAAAGTGGAAGTGTTTTCCCTTTTTTTCAAATTTCCTGTCAATTGATGTCTAAATTTGAGACACTTAGAGATTGAATCTCAAAAAAAATTAGTAATAGAAAATGTAGTTCTCAAAGTCTACTTTTCAAATATGTAATTTATTTAAATACCCACATGGTATAAATTGCTTTCTAGTAGGAATGTTTAAAAACCATGTTTTCAAAATGCCTGTTTCAGGACCATACCATAGGCGTGTACGGACACCATATTTTGATGTAAATAAATGAATTTTTGTAAATCCTTCTGGGGAAATATGCCTAAGACCCCAAATATTGGTCAGCATATTTTTCCTTATTTTTTTATTGAATATATTTTTTTAAATAAATTTTTAATTGACTATAAAATACATTTTCAAAACCTCTAGTGTACGAACACCATAATTTGATGAGAATTTCATTTTTTTTCAAAAAAAATAAAATTATCTTCAAAAAAATTGTATCTAGATTGGTCTCGTGTAATTTATTTTCCAAGAAACCTAAAAACAAAAAAGTTATTAACGTTTTAGTGAACCTCGCTATTTTACATTTAGGTACCACTTTTAACTAATAAATAATGCAAACATAGTAAAAATAATCACATCACTATTGAATTTACATTTTTGAAATCAGGAGAGTGAGAACTCTAATGGGTTTTTTTTTCGTAAAATGATACGATTGGGAAGGCCCTCAAAAAATTATGGCAAGGCAGAAATCTGACATTCCAGTGCCTTAACCAAATTTTTTGAGGTCAAGGCATAGGCTTGCTTCTACCAAGCCTAAACCAAACCGAATTTGAAATGAAATTCGAGGCGGATGTGTGATTCCCGCTCATGTCTTAAGAAACGGGTCCCCGTTTTTTAAAAAAAAAATTCAAAGTGTTAAAATGCATTTTTAAATCTAAAAAAAAATTTAGAAACAAGCACCCATTTTTTGAATTTAGGATCAGGTGCCCGAACCTAAAATGAGCGCCCATTTTTTGAAAATGGGGGCCCGTTTCGAGCAACATCTCTCATTTCTAAAAGACTTCTACAGAATTGTCCCCCAACTCCAAACTCTTACCCATATACTGTACCCCCCCAATAATATGTATCCTTAACAATTTTCTGCTATATATCTCTCCCCCTTTGACAACAATGACAAAAAAAAGGTAAGGAGGGTAACAAAACTATGTTCACAAAAAGTGGGCTTGCAACACAATCTACAAAATTGATCTTCATAGCCTCTAATTCTTTCTCCGATGATTTCATAATACAATCTGCCACACTGAGTAGTGCACACAATCCATAAGATGTTATCTCACATGCTTGTAGATTCTCAAAGCTAAACTTTTGAAAAGATGTCTTTGCTGAAAGACATTCTTCCAATTGCCCTTCAATAGTGCTCAAGTTTATAGAAATGTGTTCTCTCAAAAGAGTGAATCTCTTCATTTTCCTATCCTTTTCATCTTGCAAAATTCTGATCTCATCATATATCTTATGAATTTTTTTCTCAACATCAGGTACCTTCACATTGGGGCTTGAAAGAAGGTTTGTTTCATTCTAAATTTTTTCTTCCTTCATCTTCATCTTCTGATCTTCCTTTGCTGCCAAGGTCTCTGATTTTGTACACTGAATGTACAAGGATTTACCTCTTTCTAAATTCTTCCTCAAGTCCTTTATACAGATATCAAGGTTATTGATATCATTCCTAATATTTTGACTGATGTTCAAGAGTGTTTTGGCCTCATAAGCTACATGAGCTTTCACTTTTTCTATATCAAATAAGTTTGTAAACTCATTATCAAAAGTGTTCATTACTTCCTTTTCTCTTTCTAGAGGGTCATCTTTTGCAATCTGTGTAGTAATAATGCCTTGTAATTTCTTAGTAAGCTCCTTCAGGCATCCTTCAAGACTCTTTACTTTCTTATTCTTTCCAATGATCTTGTTCAAAGATGTGATCAATTCCATCTGATCATCATCATCTACTTCCTTTCCCAAATTCTCAATCATAGATCCAATTTGAGTTTTCTTGCCAGTCTCAAGTGTAAGACTGATATCTTCTTGAGTGGGAATAGGTACTGGTTTTTCTATCACTTTAGGTTCTACAACTGTGGTCTCTATTTTCTCTTCTCCTTTGGTAGTCTCCTGCTCTTCAAAATCTGAATTGTCAACAATGATTTCAAGATTCTTGAATAATTTATCATCACTATCCAAGGTTATCTTAGTTCCTTCTACATTCATACTTTGTCCTCAATGTGTATGGCTAGTGGAGAGGGAATGTCCTCTTGTTCTTCTTCTTCTGTTGCTTGATCTTTGGATTCTGCTACAACTGATGATTCTCCAACATTCTCTGGCATTACCTTAATGATTGCTTTCTCTGTTTCTGCATTAACTTGTTCATATCTGCCTCCCATAATCTGAATGGTTCTCTTCTCAGTTCTCAAATGGGTGCTTAAAGCTTTCATAATCTGACTAAAGTGTACTTCATCTTTCACAACACAAGGCTTTCTTACAAGCTTTTCTCTAATAGCTATGTCCTCTTCTGATGCTCTCTTCTTCCTATTTACAAGTTTATTGTACAAGTCATCAGGTATCTTACCTTGAATTGTATCAAACTTCTTATTAGACAAAATCATATGCTTTACCACTACATTTTCCAAATTTAATCTTTCTGCATAATCATAGAGATCATAATACTTATTCATTCTTGTAAAGTCTACATCTTGAATGATCTGCTCATTAACCTTCTAACTCTAGGTTTCTAGGTTTTCTTCTTAATAGAAGTGTCATCATCTTTGATTTCTGCAATTTTCCTTGCAACTGGTGGCACCAATGTTTTCTGCCTCTTACTCGGTCCAATAGCACTCTCTTTTACTCTTTTTCTAGGTGTGGAGGAGGTGTATCTAGTGGATATCCTTGCTTCTTAATCCTTCTCTATTTCTTCCACTTTCACCTTAACTAATGTTTCCCCTTGCTGTGCTACAATTGATGATAGAAGTGGAACAGACAAAACTTATTTTTGTCCAATATCTCTGATTGCTGTTGTTGTTTTCTTGGCTACCAAGAATTCATGCTTAGTCATCCCTGTATCTTTTAGAATTTTCTGGATAGTACTCTCAATTCTTTTCTTTGATTGCTTCTCTTCAAGTAAGGTCTTTGCGGAGTTGAAGTTCTCCTCAAAGGTTCCAAACCTATTACAGTGAGTATCCAACTTGCACTTAAGTAACCTGCTCACATACTCTTCTGTCTCAACCTCAAATATCTCATAGCCAAGAGGGTCTATAAACTCTATTCTAGGTTCTACTACTTCAATGTAAATAAAGTCAGTATCAACCATGAAACATATCTCATTTTTATACTTCTCCACAAGAGACTGTGGGATCCTTGATCTGCTAGACACTAAATCCTAAAATGTCTTAGTTACCAACACTGCACTCTCATTCAATTTATCAATAACATGCCTCCTATACACTAGATTAATCCTTTCCATTGTAGTTTGGCCATCATTCTAGTCATTTCCAATGGTGTAAAGAAATCTTCTCAAAAGATAAAAAAACATATAAGTGATTAAGGATGAGAATCTAAATTGTGTATACTTAGTCTTCTTAATCTTTTCCAAATTCTCAAAGAGTTGAAATCTTAGAATCTCACACATATCAACTTGTACTTTATCAACACACATCAAATAAGCTACATGTATCATTCCAGCTGCCATGCAATCCTCTCTTGAGTTTGCACAAAACTTAGTGGTTAGGATCTTGCACAAGTATCTAACATCATCTTGTTGAATCTTACTAATCACAATTCCTCTACCATTATAAGATGAATTTGTGTTTTTTATGACTATTTTCCTTGTGTTCTTCTCATTTAAAGGAATGGCTCCAATTTTAGATAGTCTAGTAACTTCATGAATCAAATCAACTATGCTATCTATCACTCTATCTTCTAACCAAAACTTCCCATTATGAATTCTGCTTAGGATTATCTTAGTACATTCTTCATTATCGAATTCATACTATAATACATACTTAATGATATCATTATCTTTCAAATGTTCAAATCCTTCTCTCAATGACATGTCCTAATTGTAGATCTTCTGATATTCCTTGGTGAAATCACTATCACTGATAGTCTCTAGTTTGCATCCAAGATAACTTCTAACATTCTCTAGATGTAAAACTCCGTCTGGTATGGATGATAAAGCTAACCTAGGATCATCTTCCAAGGGTTCAACTAATTCCCTTTTCATCTTAGGTCTATTTTTATCTCTGACATTGTGAATCAAAGAAACATCCATGATTTCCTCTAATTCCTTAACTGATTTAAAGATCTGCTAAGTAAAATACCTCGATTTCATGATTTAGGGCTTGCGTAGATTCGACACAAAATTCTTCACCAAATCCTTGCAAAATTATTCCAATCACTTCTCTTTGATCTCCTTAACACTTGAATTCACTTTGATGATCAAATAATACCGATCATGACCTTTTATTAATTCAATCTCACTTAGATCTAACATTGCATTCAATTCTTTTGCCGCTTCTTTCCAAAAAGTTGATTATGTTAACCTGCAAAACTTAAAACTTCTTGTGATCTCATAAAACATAATATTTTTCTTTGCACTCTTAACCATAGCATTAGAACATTATATACTACCTTGCATTAACTACGCAAGACTCAATTCATCATATATCTACTTCTACACTAATCTAAGTTCCTATTCTACTTCAATTTTCATAAATTAAGTACTTTGAGATGGGTCAGGTAAAGATTCATTCTTACCTTGTAATACTTCACCTTCCTGACTGCCTTCAGTGCTAAATATGTCTCCTTGATCTATGCTTTTGATAAACTTCACTTCATCTGAATTACTACAACATCCTTTCTGACTGTTACTTGCATCTTCATTTCTTCTTGCATGACTTCTAGGGTTAGGGTTAGGATGAAAAACTCTATTGTTCATTTTGCAAAACCTTGTTGTATGTCCAATATTATTGCATATCTGACAAACTATTTCATTGTTTCCATATCTTGGTCCAGGCTGATTGATCTATGATCTACAATTTCTAGCAATGTGTCCAACCTTGTTACATCTATAATAGACTACTCCATTTCTTTTGTTCATATCTTCAGTAGTTTTCTTATCTGCATTGTTAGTATTCCTAAACATTCTACTACTATTATTATTCTCAATAAATTTAGGTTTCCTGCATTCAATAGCTCTATGTCCAAAACCATGACAATTATAACAATAACCATTAAGAGGTTTGAATTGCTTACCTGTGTAATCTCTCTTCATATGACCAATAGTATTACAAGAAAAATATCTACCTTTGAATTCTCTCTGCATACCTTTGGGTGATTCCTCTTGCTTGGGTGATTCTTCTTCCTTAGGTATATCTTCAGATTTCTTAGTCTCATCAGACTTCTTCTCATCTATACTTTCAGATATTTTCAGATCTGGTTCCTTGCTTTCTTCATTTTCTTTAAAAGTGTTGAATCCAAGACCAGTTTTATCATAAAATGGTTTTTGATAAGATATTTGTTCATCAATCTTCTCACTAGTTGAATATAGCCTTTCAAGTTGTTGCTTAGATTGAGTTAGTTCTCCTTTCACTATTGCATTGTATTTCTCAAGTTTAGCATACTACAAATTGACTTTCTCAAATTCAGATGTTACTTTACCAAGTTTAGATTTTAGTCCTTCATTTTTAGTCTTTAGACTTTCATTCTTAGATTTTAGATTTTCTTCATTCTTGCTATTTCCATCTTTCAGACTTAGCTTCAGATTTTCTATCTTCAGTTCATGCTTAAGGATCTCATTTTCTTTTTCTAATTTCTCATCACAATCTTTAATGTGAATTTTGAATTCCTTTTCAGATTTCAGATCTTCCAACTTGTTTTTTAGTTTCTCAATGAGGTTCTTTGCATCATCATATTTTCTTTTTAGAGTGTCTCTTTCATCAGTAAGCATATCAATCTATTCAAGAGCTTCTTCAAGATTCTTCTGTAGTTGATCCATATCCATAGAGATCTTACTCAAGCTGCTAGGTTTTCCTTGAATGATTCTTTTCTGAGTAACTAAGCTCTGATACCAATTGTTAGAAATAGGGAATACTGAGAGGGGGGGGGGTTGAATCAGTATTCTATAAACTTTAACTTTTGCCCAATTATGGATATAACAGATTATCTTAACACATGCATAATATAAGAAGCTAAACAACATGCATAGCAATAAAACTAAAGAACTCATAACACATTATTTGTTCTCAAGGAAACCCTGGCCAAGGGAAAACCCTGGTGGGGATGGTACCCACTAAGATCCACTAATCAAAAGTATCTTGTTAAGGATGTTGACCCTATTAGGAATCTATTACATGCATATAGTGTCTCAGTCCTGATTAAGGGACTATAGGCCTTGTTAGGAGCCTCAACCCTATTAGGAGTTGGTAGTACAAAATGTGATTACCAGATGAGCCCACTGCCCAAACAAGTAATGTATAATTTTTACTGATTACAAAAGTAAGTCAAGATACATAACCATATACTACTTGCACCAATATCTCTTCACTACACTTTCACTATTGTTATTACATATAAATCATATATCTCACATCATTTCACTTCTTGATTATTATTACTTCTTGCAATTTACAATTACATTTATACAAATTATTAAGGCTAATAACTTTTCAGTCGGCTATCATATTACAAAATAACTTTACCCAAGGGTTAACATCTAGGATGTCATCCCTTTATATTGTTAATTCATTACTTTTATAAACAAAATAATCCCTTAACTCTTTATCAATTTTGTCTTCATATTTTGTCTTGTCGGCTTAACACTCTCTTTAGAAAAACTGTCACAACTTCTTCTGTACATGCCATACTAACTTGCACTCTGAGATGAGTCTTCAATAGTCACTGTAGAGCCTATGTTCAAGTGTGCAAGAACTTAACTTACTCCAGTTGACATCGCAAACAAAAATTGTCTTCAGGTTCACTAGTAGAAACACATTGTCTCATACTTAGACAATTTCGCATTGAGCTCTAACATACTAACTCTCTGACTTATGTGATCTTCATGTAGATCATATGTTTCCATAATGAAAAAATCTATGTAACCAACTCAGCCAAATTTCCAACAATAACATGATCCTATGAGGGTAAATTATCATTTATGTTTGCCAATGTTTCTTAATCACTAATCCTCATTTTCCCAGATCTTAGGTCTCTTAGCCATTTTTTAGTCCACCTTCACTAGAAAGGTTCAAATTTGAATTTGACCTTATTCATCTTTAATCCAATCAATCTCAAGAATACATTTCCCTTGTACCTCTTTAATATACTATAGATCTATTACATCTTTTCCATCATGCATAATCCTAGGAATGTTCATCTTTAAACTTAGAGTGACAATTTGGTTCAGAGTGAACCTGGACAACAATCTTCTTCTAACTTCAAATTCATCATGGAAGTGCTCCCATAAATCTTCTAATTGAGGAATATGTCAAAACCCCACTCCTAAGTTCAAATGATCTTTTGCAAAACCTTTACTATCAAACTTTGGCTGAGCTATGTAATATTGCAGATTGAACATTTTAAAGTTTGTTTCCAGGATCAGAGCATTTGAGATATATTTGCATGTATACTAACCCAATTCAACAGGGAATAAGACACCTAATTTTTTACTTGCTACAAATTTCTTTTCAATATGGTCTAATTGTCTACAAATTTTAATAAGCACAAAACAATCTAAGGCATACTGTGGTAACTTGACTGGTTCACCTTCAAAACCATCAACTCTAATGTATTTAAACATGATAAATTGAATGAAGTAGCTTCCATAGGTTCTCAACAACTCCATGGCTTCATTTGATATTCTCTTATTAACATTCCCTTCCAATTCATGAATCATTCTTCTAGTAAAAACATCATTAACTCTTGTATAATTCTCCTAACTAATATGCATCTACAAATGAGGGCAATATTCATAAATTGTCATCCCATCTACCCACAATTCATGATATAGCCCTTGTCAATCTGTTGTGAATCCTAGGTAGTAAAAAAGGTAAGAGGATATCTAAAATAATTTATTTCCCAGATAATTACTCAAACCCTCATGCAATCTTTTGGCTATAATTTTTGCCCAATCTAAGTATTGTTCTCCTTTTAGGATTACTTGGATGAAGAATTACATCCAGTATTCCCAAAAAAATGCCTGTTGACTACCCTTGACCCTATGCAACATAATTACAATATCCCTAACTTCCTTTATGAATTTTTCCCTGGTTAACAAACTAGACAATCTTGAACCACCTTTTTGTAATTTCAAAAGCCAATTTCAAGCAATAACACTTCTATATTTCATTATCTTCTCATAGAAGAAGCAGTAAGACATGGTGATATTCTAGTTTACATAAGGTTCCTTTGGAAATCTTTTCATGGTAGCCATTATAGTTTCTTTGTTAATGGGAAATAATACACCACCATTTTCAGCCATAATACATCTATTTTTTAGTTCATATCTATTCATACATTCAAAAACCAATTTTGGACACTACAGAGTTGTGGGAAAATTTATTGCTTCTATAAGGTCACTATCAACTATCTTCTGCATCATAGGGGAGTTTGTGGTGTTTTTATCTCTTTCTAAGAAATATTCTAGAATAGCATGAACTAAAGTGGTGTCCCCAAATTATAGCAAAGAATACACAAGACCAGAGCCCTACTCTAAACTTTGACAAGCAGGTCTCATAGTGGCAGTTTTGAATAGACATGAAATGAAATAATGAGGCTAGCTAAGAAAAGCACAAAGTTGTGTCATGTTTCAGGCTAACTTATCAGCACTGCTAAATTTGAGTATTTCTAACTAAAAATTATTTTTTGTCAAACATATGGTCAAGCTAGATTCATTCTAGCTAAGTTAGATAAGCGCTTCAATGAATTCCAATTGGAAATGTCTATTAAATGCATGTTTTATACCAATTTGGGTTCAATTACCAAAGAAACAAAATTATTTTAGAAAATTGATGTTTCAATAACTCCTACTCTTTTTAATGATATTTAAAAAATATATTAAAATACCCTTTTGTAGAGCTCATAGTCAAGAATATGTTCATATGGATGTTATAGTGTTTTAATTAGACAAAGTATATTGTAATTAAAAAATACTACAAGTAGGTGTTTTAACAGTCAAGAAGATGTTGATTTGGAGAAAGAAAAAATAGTAAATCATAAAAGAAAATTTTGAAAAACATATGGCTCACTAGAGGAGAGAGTCTTCTTTGAGAATGTGTATTTTTTTATTGGGATAGATTTGTAATGAAAAATATGGTGGGAGATGAAACTGTTCATTTTAGGTGAGTTAGAATTTGAATTGTCATAAAAGAGAAAATTTAGGTCAGAACCCAATTTTTCATTTTTCATGCACTGGATATATATGTCATCTATAAAATATTTTGAAATCAGAGGAAAAAAAATTTATTTACATATAATTTTTTGTTGGGAACTTGACCTCCTGATTGTCAGCATTTTTTAGCAACTAAAAAAAAGCTTTAAAAATTAAAAAAACATACCAATTCTTATGAAAAGAAAAAATTAAAAATAATAATCTTAAAATTCATCCATTTTTATACATTTCATTAGTTTACGTCATTTTCAAATTCCAAACAAAAAAGCCACTTTTATGTCATTGAAGTTGAACAATTTTCATGTTAGTCTTTTCCTTTATAAAAGTGTGACACAGGTTTGTGTTTTTACCTAATAACTTCCTTCTGCAAAAAATAAATAGTGATGATGATAGGAAGTATTATAACTCACCCGCCATAAAATTTGAATTCCCTGCTAATTTTGAGGAAGAAAACTCCTTACCTCCAGTGTTGTTTTTCTCACTTGATGATTAATGGTCTTTTGATGATAAAATAGCTCACTTGATGTCGCTTAAATGTCATAAAATATGGATACTATACTTACATACTTCAAATGCCAATTCATTTGTGCCAAATTAATCTTGAAATGACATAATTATGACACTCACATTAATTATTAATCACTCCCAAATAAACCCTTTACCATATAATGATTACTCTTTATTCGCAGAAGTTTTAAAAATTTAAACTATCGTAATGTCTAGAATATTCCCCTTTCCTCAATCATTTTCCTCTATTACTCACCTTTATATTCACATGTAGGATGAACGTTGAACTTTGAACCAAAATAAAAGATAAAATGGTTCAAGCTCACTATCCACCAATATTTCTTGGCATATCTCAAATTCAAATTTAGTAAAGACTTTGAGATTTGAAGGAACTGAAAAACATACACGTGGAGGATGAACTTTGAACCAATGAACTTTTGAACTTTACATACAGGTTCAATAGGAAGGTTCAAAAGTAAAAACTTTGGTATACAAAAAGGTTGAAAATGAAAGGGCTCCACAATAACAAGACAATAAGTTAAGAAAAAGAATGCCTATCAAAGGAGAACTAATGTATTCTATTTTTTCTCAAAGAAATAAAGAAAAATTTAACGTGCGCAAAAATAGGGGTAATAATAAGCTCTGACTAGGGACTGGGACTGGGACTATGAAGGACTAGGTAATAAACCTAGGATCTATGGTTTCACAAAGATTAAAAAATAAATAAAAAGAACCAAGACACACCAAAAATTATAAAAACAAAAATGACGACAACACCACAACAAAACAAAGGACTATGTACAAGAACAAGCGACTTTTTTTTAATAATTGATAGAGATTAAGATCATATCCATTATAAGATAGGTGCAGAATAGTTCCATCTAGGTATTCCATTTGAAAGAGTTTGGGCCCAATACCTGATGGATTTTAAATGGTCCTTTCTGAAGAGAATCAACTTTACCATGAGCTCTTTTAGGCTCCCTCCTCTTATCCCATAACAATATTTGATCTCCTTGTATGAACTTCATGCATTTGATTTTTCTATCAAAGAGCTTTTAACTTGATCCTTACAATGAGTTGTAATACGTTCCACCAACTCACTCCTCTCCTCCTTTATCTTGGTTAGGTACATCACCCTCTTCTCTAAAGAATTTTGAAAGTATTGATCTTCAATTACCTTTTGTAACTTGGTCGCACTCAACTCTAAAGGAAATGACAACTAACCTCCTATTTCATATACTAGTTCAAAAGGTGTCATTCCTATTGCCTTATTTTCCATTGTATAGTCAGTCCAGAGTGCTTCATAAATCCTTTTATACCAATCTTCGGAATTATCACTTACCAACTTTCTCATAATGGACTATTAAATTTTTATTCTTGGATTCAACTATCTCATTCCCTCAAGGATAATAATATGATGAATGAGAAAGTGAAATACTATGATCATAAAAAAACATAGCTAGTTTAGTTGAAGTAAATTTAGTAGTGTTGTATGTTACAACTTTCTAAGGTACTCCAAAACATACCAGTATTTTTTCTTTTAGAAAGTTACAAACAACTTATGAAGTAGTCTTCTTCATCAGGATTGCCTCTACCCATTTTGTAAAATAATCAGTTATTGTTAGAATGTGAGTGTGTCCCACACTCAAGGGGGGTGTAAGAGGCCCAATGAAATCTAAAACCCATTGTTTGAGGGGTTGATGTATGAAAACTAACCTAAGTGGTAATGTTTCCAATTGTGGCTTTCCTAAAAATAATTTGCACTTTTCACAATTACCTACCCATTTGTATGTCTTTGAACATACCTAGTTAGAAATACCTACTTTTCACTCATCATCCCTACAATATGTCTTGTGATCTCAGCAAATTCTAGTATGCACCTCCTAATAAATTTCACCTACTTGAAGAAGGATTTAACTCCACTCTTGTTAGATGAAAGAATTAATTGTTGAATCACCTTAACTCTATCTGGATTAGTCATCATGTTGTCCTTTGAAACTAGATGCCCTAGAAACTTTGTTTATATAACACATAAAACAAATTTATTTGTATGAAGGGAGATTCCATGATCTCTACACCTCTACAAAACAATTTTCAAGTCTCTCAAACTATGTTTCCTCCTCTTGGATAAAATATTTAAATCATCTAGATAAAGAAAAATTATTTTATATTTCAAATGACCAAAGCATAAGTTCATTTCCCTTTGGAAACTTGCACTAGAGTTAATTAGACCAAAAGGCATACATTTATACACAAAAGTTCCCCATCGGGTAATGAAGGTAGTTTTATGTTGGTCCTTTTTAGCTTCACTTATCAGATTGTAACCTGAAATCCATCTAACATGGACATCATCTTTGATCCAACAACTGTCTACAGGATATAATCTATGATGGGTAGATGATAATTATCTTTTAGAATTTCTTGGTTCAAGTTCCTAAATCCAACACAGGTCCTTATTTCCCCATTTTTATTCCATTGGGAAAAATACTTGCCACCCACATTGAATGATAAATTAGATATATAATCCTAGATTTCAACATTTTTTCCACTTCCCTAAAGATAGCATCTACAATCTTTGGATTATAATTCCTTAACCTTTGACTAATTGGAACTGCTTTTGGTTTTAAAGGAATGTGATGTTGGAACTGGCCTTCCCTGAAACTTTTTAATTCCTCATAGCACCAAGAAAAGGCATCCTTATAGTTCATCAAAATTTCAACAAATCTATGTTTTTCATCAAGTGTACAACACTTAACCACATTAATAAACTTTGGGTAAGTTTCTTCTCCAATATTCACCTTTTCATAATCTCCAGGATCACTAGTAGTTAGAGTATGTTTATCTTTAATATACCTATCATGGTGATCAAACAAATTCTTAAAGGATACCGAACCTTTCAAAGTTTTGTTCCCATTTGATTGGATTACGTCTTTTCCTAGATCATCTCCTAGATTAGGGTATAAATCATTGCATTTTGATTCAAAACCTTTAAATAAAGTTTTCATAAAAAGGTCTACACTCTGTAAAATGTTCCTAATCTATCTATCATTCTCAAAAACATACCAAAATTTAGAATTATCTAGGACATTAGGTCGATATATGACCTCTATCTTGTATGTGTCTTCTTTAAAATCAAGATGAGGGGGAAGAAGAGGGGTTGATACCACCAAGGAATCCATCCTAGTATTATGATATCTAGGAATTACTTCAATAGAAAAAGCATCAAAACCCTGAATTCCATCCCAAACTCTATTTATATAATGCTTCAATCTTTCATTCTTCACAGTAAAAATGTTTCTTACTTTCTTGATAATCAATTCAGCATCACCCTTCACTTTGAGCGTCTTTATTCCTTTCTTTTTAGCTTCATCCAATCCCAATAATAGGGCTTCATATTCTGCTATATTCTGCTATATTTCTCATTTTTAGGAGAGATCAGAACTACACCTTTTCCAGAACCTACTGATGAGAAACTACCATCAAATTCCATGGTCCAAAGATCCTCAAGATCGGTAGGTTTGTGTATTGGTTCTTTCTCTTCATTTTCAGAAAACATCATATAGTTTCCAAATTCATATTCTTGATATAATATTTGGGCTCTAGGATCATCAAATGGAAATATAGTGAATTTAGAGTGTCTTAGGTTTCAATTTAACATTTTCCTTCCCCACTATAATTTTTGCTTCTGACCAATCCATTTTAATTCCCCCACCTAGTCTTTAAAAAAGGTTCTACTTAGTAGTATGCCATAACTAGTGGGAATATCATCCACTAGAATAGTTAATTTCAATCTTTTACTAGGATGGTATCCAAGGGAAGATTGTGCATCTTTGACTTGACTTAGAAAAGGAATTTTTTTAGCATCGATGGAGTAACATCTACCAAATGTTTTAGTGAGGGGTAGGTTTAGAGATTTGGCTACAAGAAGAGGGCATAATGTTGTCAAAGGAACCTAAGTCTATATTGAAATTACTGAGCTTATGACCATTTATGAACAAAGAGAAATAAAGTGAGGTTTCACATTTGACCTGTAATAAGATTCAATAAATGTATTGGTGGTTAATTCAAATATAGATCTAGATGGTTCATATTAGGAAGAAGATAATTCAACATTAGAAGATTAAACATTAAAAAATTATTGATTATTATACTATGTAATAGAATTATCACCTTTGACATATCTCACTAGTTTGTCTAACTCCTTAAGCTTCAACTTAAGGTATTCAAAAGAAGATATTTGTATCCTTGAGGATTTAAAAAATCAACAATATCAAAATAAGTATCAGGATCAAGTCTTTTTAACAATTGAACCTTAGAAACCTTTGAACCACTACTAGGAGTTTAAGCTAAAATTTCCTTACCTTTGACTGGCACTTCTGGACAAGATGCATTTCTTGGAGATTTAAGATTGCATCGAATTCTAGTTGGTACATCACATGAAGGATCTTCTAAAGTAACCAATATATCACCTCCTCTTTTTGAATCCGAATCATATTCTAGGAAGTGAATCACAGAGTCACCAGGTTTCTTAGAGATCCTTTCATCTCCCATAACTTCCTACACCATTTCTTTTGTAATATCCCTTTGCATATGTCTAACCATCTCCGAACATGAATTTCCATCATGATCACCAGTCAAGTGAAAGATACAAACGTTACCTTTCCCATGAGAGGGTTCAATCACCAACCTTTGTTGTGTTGGTGGAAGTTGCAATGTCTTGTTGCTAGTATTTGTCTATTCATTGGGATTACTTCTTGAGATGTCTTGATATGGTTGTGGGAAGGATGTACTAGCCTTAGGAATTTGTCTCTTTAAAGAAATGATATCATTGGCTAATCTTTGGAGCATAGGATCAGAATAAGATGAAGCCTTAGCATGTAGTTGAGAAAGAAGCACTTCTAATTTTCAGCAGTGGGTCCTTTTGCAATTGAGATCTTGTTAATAGTCTTATTATATTTTTCCACAAAGTCTGTCTTAGGTTCATGTATTTCTTTCTTAAGCTGATCCAGTTGAGAAAGGAGAGTGTTCATCTTTCACGCTTTAAAACCTATTTTCAAATGGAGTTCTCATATCATTCCAATTTGAAATTTAACCATTATAAAAGTGAGAGAGCAATTATGTTGCACTTTCAGTCAAGGATTCTATAAAGAGCATTATGTATAAATCTTGATGTTGAACCCCTAACACATCATATACCATAGAAAAATTATTTATATGTTTGTCCATTGATACCTTTCCATCTCCATTAAATTTTGATAGATTTTACCTAGCTCCTTTTGGTAAAGAATTCATATTAGCCCCTAAGCCCATAGGTCCCACAACTACTCCTCGGGGTTGATCCATTGGAGGAGTAAAAGGTGTGATATTTATAGTAATGGGAATAATGACACCATGAAGGGTTAAATCTTGACAAATGGGGGACCTAGAGAATTTTGGTTGAGAAGGAAGTCTTCTTCTTTCTCTTCTAGTGGGAGTTGGATTATATGAAAATATTATATTTTATAATTCTTGGAAAATTGGATCTGTAACCCCTTCTCTCCTCAAGGATCTTGTATATCTTCTAAACTCCAGACTGTTGAATTATGGAGATATGATTATTTATTGTTTTCTAGGTTTCTCTTGGTTTTTTGCAACTTCAAGAACTTGATTCAGTGCTTGGTTCCTAATTGGTTTTACTACTTTTCTTCTCCTTTGCATCAATGAAAAAAACCTTAGGTTTTTGGCTAAATTTTCTTCCTTTATAATACTTGACTTTCTCTTCTATAATCTTCTACACATATACGTGTGTGCCAAGATAGGGAATTCAAATGGCCAATTATGTCCTCCTTCTCATCTCAGAATCCAAAATTAGGTTGTAGAGCATGGAATATATTTTCATGGGGTATCACCATTTTCCCCATCATTAGGTGATTGATCTAAAAATAACTATTTGACTCCCTAGCAGAGTCACCAAAAATATGTTGGTTAATAGGTTTGTCCTTTTCACAATAACAATTAATTTTACTCTATAACCCCTTTTCTTTAGAATAAATAAGTAGCCAAAATTGGGCAAAGTAAATTAGTTTCCCTCTAAATCTAAGGTACATCTCTCTTTAAATGAAGTTCAATGAATAATGCTATGCTAAGAAAATTTTGGATATCCTTTCAACTAGAAAGTAATAAAGGAAGACAAACATTCACAAATAACCATGATATGAATGTGATCTTTAGTATGAATAATTCTAGAAAATAGATTACACATAATCTATTTTTAATGCCAATAACGTAACTTAAAATGAGCTTAAAAACCAACCATATCCACTCAAATACATGATATATTTTCAAAAAGAAAAGAAATCACTACGATGAAAGATAAATTCACATAAGAATCAACTTTCATCAACTCAAACGCATAGATTTAAGTCTATAATAATCATTCATCAACTCTATTCATTGGTAAAGTCTTTCTTTAAAATGTATTACATATTGCAAAATATAAGTATTAAGTCTATATGCTTCGAGATGTCTCAGACCTTTTCAACGTCTTCTTAAAACATATAAGTAGCCTCATAAGGCCATTTGTCTTTGAAACCCAAAGTTATATAACTCTTCCCAAGAGTAAGATTCAGTTTCTATGCTCCTGAAAACCTAGACTAAGATATATCTAAAGAAACTAATAACTAAAAAAACAAATTTGATGGCATGATCATGGTTGTTGTGGCATTGAAGAACCTCCCAATTTTTTCTTTCCTACCACTAATACATGTTACACTTTCCACTCCAAATGTGTAGCAGAGAAATTATGAATCACCGTGTAATTAGGAATTATGATATGTGCAATTCATTTCTTCCATACCTCCTTATCCCTCCTAATTTTCACCACTTTATTTGGATAATTTGTGAGCTGATCAATACAAAGGGTTAGCAAAGATTAAATCTTGGCTACCCTGGAGAAATCATCTGTTGTTAGGGATTTTTTTCTTTAACACAATCAACATTTTCCTTGAAAGATTTAATTTTGGTGTCTATAGCATCCACATGAACCTTACCATTGTGCTTCAAGCACTTGACATTGATGCATTTCAAATTATTTTGTATAAATAGAGTAAGCTCTATCAATTCCTTCAACAACTTGACAGATTATTCATGGCCCCATTTCACTATCGAATTTATCCATTTGATACTCTTTTTACACACATAACAATACATTGTCATCTAAATCAGACATGGTCTTTTCTGCTAAGAACTTGATCACACTATGTTTTTTAACTTGATTCACTTGGATGATGACTGACATCCACCTAGTCTCTTCCTTCTTCCGAGAGGAAATCTCCAATTCTAGCTCATTGGTAACAAATATAGTGTTATCATATGTTAGGAATAATAGGCCACAATACAACTAAGAGGGGGGGGCTCAATTAGTTGTATGACAGATTATTAAACTTTAAACTTTAAGCACCACAATATCAGATCAAATGAACACAATGAATGCCAACACAATAACACAATATTTTGGTCTCAGGGAAACCCTGTTAAAGGTAAAAACTCCAGTGGGAATTAGCACCCACAAATGATGTACTTAGAGTATAGTTATCCTTGTTAGAAGATATAACCCTGTTAGGAGCTTATTGAAACATTACAATACATATTTCTTGTTAGAGGACAAACCTTGTTAGGAGTCAAGAACAAAAAGGGAGGGCTCACTGCCCAAAGAAGGTTAAATCCACCTTCAGAACTCACTATTCACAACACAAGTGTATATGAGGAAATACCCAACCTTTTGAGCTATTCGGAAGCAACTATATTTTCTTGATCAGTTCCAATGAATTCCACCCATAAACCTCTTCTCTACATACAGCAGACACAAGCTCATAGCTTTCACAAACTCTTTATTTTATCCTCTTCACCTCCATATCTTTTCCAAAGAAAAGACCTTTCATTTATACCCTATTACAATTCTTATGAATAGGTTGGCCCATAAGCATTTCCTAATTACAAACAATTACATAACCCCTTGCTAAGATACACACGATATCTACAACAAGTATAAAATAATCATATTACAACAATTAAGGACCGACATCCTTAATTCAAATTTTCCTTTCATCATACACTCTACATCTCTGTAGTCAGCTTCCAAATAGGTCATCTCTAGACCACACATCATAGCTGACATCACCAAGCATTATGTACCTTGCGTAGACCATCTTGCATCCTTCAGTACCTTATTTTTCATTCCTCAAGTTCACATGCCTTGAATCCATATCATCTAAAAGATATACCAGAAACACTAAGACTAACTCTGGCATTTTTCACTATCATAGTCCAGTGACCAGTTTTCACCAAAATATTTGTAACTCCTCTAATATGCAACATTACATGATGTGATCTTAGATAGAAGATCACAACATCTTCCTAAACTCTCATCTAACTTCGCAGCATCTGAAATATTTGTACAATGTTCGTATACTATGGTAATCAACCTCATCTCTTC
The DNA here is from genome assembly GCA_027943335.1 of Chamaecyparis obtusa. Classification (NCBI taxonomy): domain Eukaryota; kingdom Viridiplantae; phylum Streptophyta; class Pinopsida; order Cupressales; family Cupressaceae; genus Chamaecyparis; species Chamaecyparis obtusa. Next base: position 31,239 of record BSBK01012906.1, on the reverse strand, counting down.
ATAGGAACATATGTTGACATCAGTGACAAAACATAGATGACAATAGTATGAGTGCCCATTCAATAATGTAGTGATTAAACATATTAAATGTCTCAATCACCTTCCCATGCATTATTAGTATCGAACAATCTCCCCCTTTGGTATTGATGTCAACATATGGGAAAATCCATCATCCCCAAAGTTATATCAATCCAAAGTTCTGCAACCAAGTAATACTACATACATTCTCCCATACAGTATGGATTTTCTCATAGCAACACTCCCCCTTTGACAACAATGGAAAAGGGTGCCATGAGTCTTCAAATATCTTCACATATAAACTTTCTTCCATGATCACTCCCCCAAGGAGTAGATCCCTACATCCATTCCAAATTATGATAAGGCTCTGAAAACCCCTAGAGGGGTGCATCTTTGCATCATTTAATTCTGACTAGGAGGGGCCTAAACCCCCAACATACCTCTAAGATATTCAAAGGTATCTTTCATTAGTGGCTTTGTGAAGATGTCTGCAATCTACTCTTTTGTACTGATATATTCTAATTTGATTTCCTTTTCTACCACCTTATCCCTCAAGAAGTGATACTTGATAGAAATATGTTTAGTTTTGGAGTGCATCACTGGATTCTTTGACATACTCACTGTACTGGTGTTATCACAATGGATAACCACAGACTCATCAAAAGTTATTCCAATGTCTATCAACATTTTTTTCATCCAAACAATTCGAGTGCAGTTTATAGCAGCAACAACATACTCTGATTCAATAGTAGATTGTGCTATACAATCTTGTTTCTTACTTAGCCAAGAAACCAACTTTTTCCCAAGGAAAAATGCACCACCACTAGTACTTTTTTTGTGATCAATATTCCCTTCCCAATCAGCATCAGTATAGGCATGAAGTTCAAAGCTATCATTTTTTTCATACCATAAACCATAGGCTATGGTTCCTCTTAGGTACCTCAGTATCCTTTTCACAACAACTAGATGTGTTTCTTTAGGTTCTCCCTGATATCTAGCCATAATTCCAACTGCATTAGCAATATCTGGTCTTGTGTGGGTTATATATTGTAGTCCTCCAACCATTGATCTATACAAAGTTTGAAAAACACACTTTGATTCATCATCAATTGTTAGCTTGTTACTAGTCACCATAGGTGTTCCTACCAGTTTGAAATCTTCCATTCCAAATTTCTTAAGCAATTCTTTGAGATACTTGGTCTAAGAAATGAAAATACCATTCTCATTTTGAGTTATTTATAATCCAAGAAAGAATTTTATTTCACCTATCATGGACATCTCAAATTCACTTTCCATTTCTTTAGCAAATTTATTACATAGATCATCATTACCTCCAAAGATAATATCATCTACAAAGACTTCTATTATTAGGATTCCATCTTTACTAGTTCTTAGATACAAATTATTGTCCGCATTACCTTTTTTGAATCCAAGTCCAAGTAGATACTTGTCTAGCCTTGCATACCAAGCTGTAGGAGCTTGTTTTAGCCCATACAGAGTTTTCTTCAATTTGCATACCATGTCTTTATCTTCGCATAGAGGAAATCCATCTGATTGTTCTATGTAGACTTCTTCTTCAAGATCTCCATTCAGAAATGCAGATTTCACATCCATCTAATACACCTTGAAGTTTTTATGTGTAGCATAAGCCAAGAATAATCTTACTGCCTCTATTCTAGCAACAAGAGAAAATGTTTCTTCAAAGTCTATCCCTTCTTGTTGTGAGTAGCCCTTACACACTAATCTTTCTTTGTTCCTTACAACAGTTCCTTCTTCATCCATCTTGTTCCTAAAAACCCATTATGTTCCTATTAGATTTTTGTTTTTAGGTCTAGGAACTAGTTCGCAAGTATTATTCTTCTTTATCTTATCTAACTCTTCTTTCATAGCATTTAGCCAAGATTCATCTTTAAATGCTTCATCTATAGTTTTAGGTTCAACTTGAGAAATCAAACAAATTTCTTATCTAACCTTAGATCTAGTTAGCACTCCCTGAGTGATATTGACAATAATTTGATTTTCAAGATGGTTATTCTTTACATACCTCATTGTTTTAGGAGTCTCAGTAGCCTTACTTGTGCTAGCATCACAAGCCTCTTTTTCACTTTCTTCCTCAACAAGTTCTTCTTCTTCTACAGTAGTAGTATTTTATTTTATCTCTAAAATCTAATTATTGTCATACATTCTTTCTTGTATCTGAAACTTCTCATCTATTCTTAAATTGTTACTTTCAATCATCTTCCTCAGTCTTAGATTGAAATATTTTTAAGCCTTTCTTTTAATAGAGTAACCAAGGAAAATTCTTTCATCACTTCTAGCATCAAACTTCCCTATCTCATCATCCCTCTTGATATAACACTTACTACCAAATATTCTAAAATATTTTATAGTAGGAGTATGATCAAACCATAATTCATAGGGAGTCTTACTTGTACCTTCTCTGATTTAAATTCTATTCAATGTGTACACTATTGTTCCAACAGCCTCTCTCCAATGTATGTGAGATACATTCCCTTCAATCAACATTGTCTTAGAAGCATCAAGTATAGTCATGTTTCTTTGCTCTGCTATCCCATTCTATTGTGGAGTCCTAGGAGCATATGTTTGTCTCTTTATTCCATGCTCTTCACAATATGAATTGAATAAATCTGAAGTAAACTCTCCACCTTTGTTTGGCCTTGAACACTTGATCTTTAAACCTGATTCATTTTCTACTTTTTCTTTGAACAACTTAAATTTATCAAAAGCTTCTAATTTTTCTCTTAAGTGACCCACATCATTCTAGAAAAGTCATCAACAAAGAGTATAAAATACCTTTCACCATAGTATGACTTTGTTCTTGTAGGTCCACACAAATCTATATGTACCAGATCCAACTTGCCTTTTGATATAAATGTTTTTCTTTTATGACTGCTTCTAGTCTTCTTTCCCATAACACATTCTCTACATACAGTGTTAGATGGTTTCACAATCTTTGAAAGATCTCTTATTGCATTAGCCATACTTTCCTTCACAATTTTATCAAAATTAACATGACAAAATCTTCTATGCCATAACCAACTGTCATCTACCTTCACAACAAAACAAGAGGCTCCAGATGTGTTTAGTTCAAATACATTACCTCTAGATTTTGAATCAGTGGCAATCTGTTTTCCTTCCTTACTTATGATAAAACATTTACAATTAAAAAAACTTAACTAAAATTCTTTATCCATTAATTGTCCAACACTTAATAGATTATGTTTCAGTCCTTCAACAAGCAGTACATTGTTTGTATTAGTATTTCCATCCAGATTAATGGATCCTACTCCTATGATAGATTTAGGGAGATTGTCTCCAAACCTCACAACACCTCCATCATACTTTACTAATTTAACAAACTTGTCTTCAAACTTGCCCTTACCTCTTTTTTCTCTTCTAGAAATTAGTGCAAAAAGTTCATCCATCTTTCTTTCTTCTGTCATTATCTTTTCCCATTCCTCAGCATACTCACCAAGCTCTTCTTTTAGGTCTTCTTTGCTGGTGCTTGGAAGTGCAGACAATTTCTTGTGTGTGAATGCCTTAAATGCAGATTCAACTTTAGGTGTAGCTTCTCCTAATTTTGTAGCTTCAAAAGTAGTTAGCTTTGCAATCAACATATATCTAATAAAGTTTGGAGTCAGAGGTATATATTTTCTTCAATAGACATAGCCTTGAACTTGTAAGCAGGAGTTAGTGATCTGAGGATTTTTGCAATAACTTCTTCTTCATCATAAGTGCCTCCATAATTTATGATTCCAACTACAAATTTTGTAACTATTGTCATATTTTACTCATTATTGGAGATCTATTTACTAAATGAGGCTACTGTAACCTAGTTTGTGTTATTAGGTGATCTTCTTTAAGTTTGTGTTCATTTCATTGCAAAGTACATGAAAGTAAAAGGAAATGAACTACATCTAAAGCTACACATGCATGTATGTATAATGTACAAAAGGGAAAGAACTAAAAGGAGAGACATCTATCTAAGCTCACAAAGGCCATGAGCATAGCCATTACTAGAATTGAATGAATGAGTACACATATACATAAAAGAAAATTATTAAATACTGGGGTACCAGACATTGCCTGGTATTGGTGTCCGGATCCAGTCCTATCCAGTGAGCTCTTGAGATCTAGAACCTGCAAGAAGAAATGAAGGGAGATGGATTAGATCTGATGGATCTATGCAATTACTGGTATCATAATATCTACATAATGCATATGTACACTCAGTTGTGCACCTCTAACAAAGGCTATGCTTAGGGCATGTGCATAAGGCTCCAAAGAACAAAAGAGGCACCATGTTTTCACTGACATGTTTGTTTCATGTGTAGATACAGGGGAACTGATCCAACAATAAGTTCAATGAATGACTTGGGCCCTTGATGCGGATCATGATAGGAAAAATCTAGGTTTCCTGTCAAACGATCACATCAAGGGCCAAGAGAACACATCGTATGGAAGCAAAGTACATCCATATGAAGTAGCATCAATGAGGATCAATGAAGCATGATCAAACACTAGCAAAAGAGATTTTACAAGGCACATCAGATCAATGTCAAAGTAGAGAAATAAATACTCAAATTTGCACAATATCATCCTTAGATGGCATGAAATGTAAAAACATAGAGCACTGGTAGTTTTAGGAGGTATTTTTCATCTGCATGATAGAGAAAGGGTACACCACAGCATGATATTCTTCAAGTTGGCATTGATCTTTTGGGGTTTTTTGATGAACAAAGTTAAAATCTGTGTGATGAATAGATCAAAAGGGTTATAGTGTGTATGATCAGACAATTAGCATGTCATCTCACAGAATAGTAAATAAACAATAGCATCTTAAATAAGCACTGAGTAGTGTAGCTGAAACATTCTTATGGCTCTTGGTTTCCATTATTACAAATAACAGTGACAATATTATGTCAAGAATCAAATGCAAATCAGTGATGCTTACATAAGTCACAAAGTGAAGGTGAACATAACAGTTGCAACACAATTAACAAAAGGTGGCTAGAGATGAGCCTTCACAACACTATGGGCTCTCAAGACAATGAAAATGAGGCCTTGGTTCAACAGAGGATGCAAGAAGTGACAGTTTAGTGAAATGAACAAAAACTAATAAAACACCAAGCTCATACCGCATGCAAACAATGACCATGCGTAAGCTAAGTAGTCAGTTTTAAAAATGAATTCAAGCACAAATGTAGTGCATAGATCTTGGACCAACACATTTTCCATATCAAAATCAAAGAGCATATATCATAGATCAGAGACTATACATAAGGAAGGAAAAACAACTTGCAAACAAAAGGCGTGATGCCTCATTTCACAAATATGCCAACATTAGGTGATATCTCATGCACTTGCACCATTAGCTAAACTAGTAAACTACATGCCATGGACATGAAACCATTGTTCTTAGACCATTCATCAGTAGTAATTTAAAACACAGAGAGCACCAATTTATTCAACAAAGGAGGTTCTATTCACAGGTCCCCCAAAGCACCCAAATTAGTAATCTAAAGGATAGCGGGAGCATTCTAAGAAATTGCCTATGTTCACAAGGCATTTCATATTCAAATGTCGATGCTAGCTTGTAGGTGAACATGCTAATATAAAAACCAGTCCTTCATGATGATATGAACATGAGGTAATATATCTCATCCGCGGGCTAGGGCATAGAAAATAACAAACGGTGGAATTTTTCATGGGGATTTCAAGGGGATACTTGACGGATCAACCAACATGTTGTGGCTTGTGTTCTTTCAAATAAAAACTGTGGGCTATGTATGAAAAAGGAGAAAACAATGAATGAATATATATGCCCAAGCTTACAAACAATGCACCGACCATTGGATTGAGTCATTAAATGGTGATGCCCTAGTTCACGGGCTAGGAACATTTTGTAGCACCATTAAAACAGGATCGAGCCCTAGCTCATGGGTACCACAAATTGGAGCATGAGCTTGATCATGAAACACTACTATGCCCTTGAAAATATAGAGATATGTCATGAAACAACAAATAGTGAAATCAAAACACAATGCCTTAGCCCACAGGCCTGCACATTTAGGAGGTGATAAGCGTGACGATGCCCTAATTTTTCAAGGGCCACAACTCACTAGCACTGAATGCACAGATCAAGCATGCAACAATATCAAATGCAAAACATGATGCTCGAACCCGAATACAATACATATGATGTTGAGCCAAAATAGTAATGCCCTCAAATGCAACAACAGATATGATAATCTAAATAGTGGGATACTTGGGCCTCATGATATCACAATGAAGTTTAAATACAAAAGGATAACCCCAAACCAAAATGACCATAGTGGCATTTGGTGTTATTTCATAACAGATATAGATGCAGTGTTCTCGAGCATGATGCCCTAGTTTTTTACAAGAGATCAAAAGCAAATAACAGTGCCATGAAATAATAGTGAATGATGCCATAATTTTTGTAAAACCATCACATTGTACACATACCGTGAATGCCATATTCATTGTATTGAATATGCACTCACAAGGGAGCAATGCCATCACTATGCAATGAAGACTATAAGACAAATGCAAAGTTCATTCACAGTGCCCTCAAATCAAGCATGAAATGAAAAGATGAATGTTCAGAGTAGTGCCTACCTAACAACATGGTGCCACGAATCCAAAGGTTGTTGTTTCCAATTTGAGCTCAGAGACTACCAATGAGAATGGAAGGCTACCAGTTGTTGAGGGAAAGATCCATAGTGTCAACGGCATTGGGGTTGTGGATAAAATGATCGTTAAGTTTCCTTCCTTCTCCCCTTTTAGGGTAGAGATTCATTATCATCTTTTGCTTTGTTTCTTAGGCATGGTGGGTTTTGGTGATTATTAAGTGGGATTTTAATCCTATGGTAATGCTATGTATTGATGAATTTAAATTAGCAAACATGGGTCATCAAATGTGCTTTCCCCTTAATTGGGTTGAGAGTCATTTGTTTGACTCAGGATCTTGGTCCATGTTTTTAGGAACAAGTGGATTCTTGTTTAATTGTAATTATTTTAAAAACATGTTTCCCATTGTGTGGGTTGAGACCTTTTTAAAATATTTTTAGGTCCATTTTTGTGTCATAGTGGGATAGGTTTTTAATGTTAAGTCATGGCTCATTCTTTATTGTAAGATATCGACAAGTGGTGTTTTTATAAACCATTGTCAGAATATCCTTTATAGGCACAACTTAGTGGATAGAGTGGTCCTTGTTTGACTATCTATTTTTAGGTCCCACTTTCCTTGCCCCCTAGGAATCTGGGAATCTGGCATTCAAATTATGATGCAACTTCATGGGTCCATTATTGATCCTTTTTTTCTATTCTTAGGAGGTAGTGGAGTTTGAATGTAGATTCCTAGTTTTATCTTTTATACCTCTCACTTTTGGTGATTGAGGTTAGCTCTTCATTCTTTCTCTCTAATATGAGTGTTGTAGCTTTGAGAGACACAATTGTACTTAGTTTCTTTTCAGCAATAAAATTGATCCTTCTTGTTCTCCTACAATTCTGGGTTTGCTTTTGAAGTCATATGTAGGATTATTGTGATGTTTCTATATCCTTAATTTGCATGTTGAATCCAAGTTGGTGTTCAAGAATTTATCTTGATTTAGTAGTTTGATTTGTGTGCAATCAAGAATATTAGAATTGTGAAGATTTCTTCCTTTCTGCATTCTAAGGTACCTTGTTTCACTAAGAGTCTAAGATAGTGGGATTGAGTTGTGAGCTAAATTTGTTTTGGTTTCGAAGTAAATGTTGTTTCAGTTTTGGATCTTCTTAAATTTTGGTGGATCACTTTTGTTTGGTTTCAGTTGCAGTTGTTTAATTTCATGTACTTTATCTCCCTTTCCCCCCAAAGTTTAGATAAGTTTCAAGTGATCTAGAGGGAAGCTGGCCCTTAATCCGGAGGTCTATTCTTGGATAGGTTACCCACATCCTAAGAATAGTCCCATGTTTCACAAGATTGTTGAGTTTAACACTTAGTAAATTGGGTGCAATCCTTAGTGACAATAGTTTTTGGAACGCTCGATGGGACAGAAGACTCAATGAGTCAAATTTCTAGAAAGATTTATGCAAGTTATTGTCTGGTATGAGGAGTGATAGTGTTTTGAAATCATACTTGGTGACTCTAATGGTGTTTTATGTAGATTAGTGTATAAGCTTATGAGTGGAATCCCAACTAGGTAGATTAAGAATCCTTTTGTGTATGCAGAGCTACCATCCATCAAAAAGAGGTCTAAAACATCCCAAAATATTGCATCAAAATCTGCAAATCCTACTCCTAGTTCTACTCCTAGTCCTACTCACATTCCTACAACCAATCCCCAAATCTAGCCAGTGCAAGCAGCACCAGCAAATCAAGCTCCCCTTAATCCTCCAATGGCTAGATAACTTCCTTTTGTAGCCTTTGATCAAGGCAGCCCCTTGAATTTGTAGCAGCATAATGACATACCCATATCAGCCCTTAAAAGTTTGCCTATGTTTACAAGAGAGGATCAAACCTCAACTATTGAGCATATAAGAGATGTAGCATCCCTTTATGCCCTTCATAATATAACCCAGGATAATGTAGCTGTGAGGTTGTTGGTAGCTTCCCTCAAAGGTAAAGTGTTGTAGTGGTTTAGAGGCTTAGCAGTTGGTTCCATAGCTGATTGGGATGGGTTGGGTCAAGCCTTGACCAATCAATTTGAAGATAAATTAGATCACCTCTCATTAGTTGAGCATTTGACTACTATTAAAAGGTCACCCCAAGAATACATGATGGACTTCAATTTCAGATTCTAGAGGACATGGAATAGAATATCAGCCATAGTGAGACCTTCAAGCCAGCATGCTTTTCTATACAATCTAAGAGCCCTTAACAATGATATCTCTATTATGATCCAATCCATGGGAGGGACTAATTTACCAGCAGCATATGATCTTTCCATAAGAGCTGAAAATAGCCTAATCCAAGCAGGAAAGATAGCCCCAAGGCCTCCAATGCCTATTTTTCTTGAGCTTCATCCTGCTCCTAAAGTAATTCTAGCCTTGGCATCTATTCCACCTCTCCTAGATCCTCCTCAACAAGTTGCTAACCCAGTTGTAAATCAATCCCAAGAGCTGACTGAGATTAAAAAGGCCTTGCAAATAGTTACTAATGAGTTGGTTAGTCTAAAGAAACAATAGTCCCAACCTTACCAACAACCATATCAATAGCTTTATCAATAGCCCTATCAAAATCATTACCAGTAGAACAGGCCCCAATACCAACAAGTCCAACAAGGTCAAGAAAGGAATTATAGCCAAAAGGCCAACTAGCCTCATAATCCTAACACTCCTAGTGCTTCTAGAGAGCTGGTTCCTATAGCTCAAAATAATATGGCACAAGAATACCAATGGGGCTGCCCATGCAATCAGCAACACATCCAGGGAATGTGTCCTAATGGCTATGCTCAGGCCCTCATGGTGGAGAACAATACGATGATGCCACAGGAGATGGTTCAAGAGCCAAAAAACCAGCAAGGTCCAGTTGTTACCCCAAGCGAGTTGCAAATTCCTAAGGTAGCATTGGTGAATTTTCAGAAAGAAGATTTTTGCAAGGTAAATTTTTCACCAAGTGATAACCCAAACTACATCCCAGTTGCAGCTAACACAAGGTCTAAGAAGAAGGCTTTAGAGGTTGAACAAGTGGCCTCTACCAGCTAGCAAGCTCCTGTTGTGAATCCACAACCCAAAGTAGTTCAAGCTCCAGTCCTAAACCAGTCTAAGGAGGCTAAAGAACCAGTCAAGGTAGCCACATAGTTGGTGTCTACAAAAATAGAGGTTGTACCAAAAGGACAGTGTAAAGTAAATTTGGGATCTTTCAATATTGTGGAGCAGATGAAGAAGACCTCTATCAATGTGCCTTTGATGGACACCCTAGCGATCCCTGGTTAAAAGGAGTTAATACTTAGCGAGTTGGCTAAGATTTCATCAAATCAAGAAAGTGTTTTAGAGCAACCTAGATTCCTAGTGGCTGAAACACCCCAAAGGGAGTAGCAAACCAAAGAAGCCAGCTTGCAACCCACTATTGCCCCATAGGTTAAACCCCTCCTTTCTATGTAACTCTTATTGTTGGAGATTTCCTAGTTCATAATTGTATGATAGATTCAGGAGCAAGTAGTTCTATGATTTCTAAGCAATTAGTAGATCTCCTAGGATTGTCTTATGAACCAATAGATAGGCCTATTGTTTAGTTGGATGGGTCATCATTTAGTACCTTGGGAGTCATTAAAGACCTGAGCCTCACTCTGCATGAATATCCCAATTTCTCTATCCCTAGGATGTCTATGTCATAGACTTACCTCCTCATTTTGCTATTTGTCTAAGCAGAGAGTTCACTGCTAGGTTGGGGGGATATCTCTCAACTGATTGGTCTCATCTATACTTCAGAACCAACTATGAGACTAGAGTTAGAATCAAGTTTGAGGCTTTTGCAAAAAGCCATGTTGAACCATATACCCCAAGCCCTATAAATGCCAATTTGATGTATCATGAACAAGACCCAAGTGATTCTGAACTTGGAACCCCTATTGGAAAGATTCCTGATATTGCCCTAGATGAATGGGCTGAAAGAGACTTGGAGGAGGATAATCATTTTAGAAACATGGAGATTTCTGGTATTGGAATGTATATCATTCATGAAGAAGGTGTTGTGATTCCAGATTTGATGAAGAAGGAAGACAAACATTCTGAAAATCAGAGTGATGAGTTGTGGTAGTTGTTTTTTGATGGTGCTAGAAGCAAAGTTGGTTCAGGAGGAGGATCTATCCTAATTTCTCCAGAAGGGAAAAGGTATTACTCTACAATTCATTTTTCCTTTAGCTATACTAATAATATAGCAGAGTATGAGGCTTTGATTCATGGTTTAGAATGGGCTAGACAAAGAGGAATCAAATGCTTAAAAGTTGTAGGTGATAGTGAGTTAGTGGTCAATCAAATTTGTGGCACTAATCTCACAAAGAATGATACACTTAAGATGTATAAGCATAGAGTTTGGGACTTAATAGAAGATTTTTATGCTTTTAATCTGGTTGCTTTCCCAAGAAATCAGAACAAGCAGGCAGACAAGCTGGCTGCCATGGGAGCAAAATATGATATTCCAAAAGAAATCACAAGTCCCAACTTGCAACATATAAAGGTTCTAGTAAGACCATCCATACCAGACAATTAGGTGAGCTAGAAAATCTTTGAAAATGATGAACAAATTTTTAACTTTTTGATAGAAGAGGCTGAATTCTCTTAAGTTAATCAGAACAAACATGCTCACCAGTATAGTGACCAGATGCTATAGTTGAAAAGTAATAAGCTGCCTAAGGGACTGGTCACACTTGAGTCCATGTTCAACTCTGATGATCATCTCAGAGGAGACAAAGCTAGTATGATAGTCAAAGAGGAGCACTACTAGTTTGTGGAGGTTCTAAAGGAAAAATCCCTTAAGCTTGGAAAGGTATGCACACAACTAGAAAAGCAAGCCTTTATTTCATTATGTCAAGAATTTAGTGATGTTTTTCCATGGGAATACTATGATCTAAAAGGATTTGATCCTCACTTAGCCCAGCACACCATTGAGCTAGAACCCCATGCCAAATGAGTGAGACAAAAGTAGAGACCTATCAATCCTAAGTTGGAAGTCTTGATGAAAACAGAGTTAAGGAAAATGATTTAGGCCAATATTATTTTTCCCATTAAACACACCTCTTGGGTCTCTAATCTAGTACCAGTTAGGAAGAAGAATGGTGAAATCTGGTTATGTGTGGATTTCAGAGACCTTAACAAAGCCTCACTCAAAGATCATCACCCATTGCCATCGATGGAACAGATTTTACAGTATGTCTCAGGATCTGATATATTTTCTTTGTTAGATGGCTTTTTTGGTTATAACCAAGTCCTTGTTAAAGAGGAAGATCAATATAAAACTGCATTCACCACCAAATGGGGCACCATGGCATACATGAAGATGCCTTTTGGGTTGTCTAACACTGGTGCTACATTTCAGAAAGCCATGGAGATGGCATTTGTTGGTTTAATGAACAAGTTTGTTCTAGTTTATTTGGATGATATAACTATCTTTTCAAAAGACACTAATGATCACCTGGTTCATTTGAAACAAATCTTTGAAAGGTTCAGAGAGTTTTGAGTTTCACTGAATCCTAAGAAATGCATTTTTTCTGTCCATGAAGGTAGATTACTGGGGCACATTATTTCTAAATAGGGGACAACCATTGATCCTGAGAGGATAAAAGCCATTATGGCACTACCCCTGCCAGCTCACAAGAAAGGATTGCAGAGTTTTCTTGGAAGAATCAACTTCTTAAGAAGGTTCATTCCAAATGTTGCAGCACTATTAAAGCCCATGACCCAAATGCTAAAGAAGAACTCAACCTTTCATTGGACAAATGAATGAAAAAGGTGTTTTGAAGAAGTGAAGGAAGAAATTGCATCTGCTCCTACTCTGGTAAACCCTAAATTTTCTAAGGATTTTATCCTATATGCTTTTGGGGACACTGATAATATCTCTGCTATGTTAGTTCAGCGGAATGCTAAGAAGCAAGAACAACCAGTAGCTTTTTACAGTCAGGGTCTAGATGGTTATGAACTTAATTATATTCCTGTAGAAAAGCATGTCCTAGAAGTTGTGAGGAGTTTGAAAAAGTTTAGGCACTTGCTATCCAATAACATAGTGCACCTAATGGTTTCCCACCCTTGCATAAAAGATTTCCTACTAAACAAAGACCTGAGCCACAAAAGAGTTGGTTGGGTCACCAAAGTCATGCAATATGACATTCAGATTCAAGTGACCAAGCTAGTTAGAGGAAGAGGATGTTAGAAAGTAAAGTCCACCAAGATAACTAAGAGGGGGGGGGTGTGAATCAGTTATCAGATAATTATAACCTTTATCAACTTCAACAACATTTAACCATGTAAGCAATGTAATTACCAACCATAGAAAAATATTCATACACAATGACACAATAACACAAGATATGTTGACTAGGGAACCTCTTGATCAAAGAGTAAACCCCGGTGGGAATGATGCCCACAAAAGATGCACTAATATAAATATTCCTTGTGAAAGGATGGACTCTGTTAGGAGTCTTATGAAATACATTCAGTACATATGAATCCCTGTTAGGAGATTTTGAATCCCTATTAAAAGATTCTAACCCTGTTAGGAGTTATGGAAGATAGAAGGACCCACTGCCCAAACAGCTTCAGGGTAAGATCAATGAACTCACTATCCAAAAAAACTTAATATTATTTAGTAGAATAATATGAAATATGTTACCTCCTTACTATGCCAAACTGCACTCACTGCTACATCAGATCTCACTTTTAGATCTTTGTACTTCGCATGTCTTCCTTCACAAGTTCGCTATCATACTTAGCTCTTTTCTTCACTTCATGCATACCACATCACACATCCATATCAATAAATAAAAACATTCCTTCCTTTATACCACACTCAAATAATTACAAATGAGTCGGCACACAAATACAAAATAAAAGTTTCCACACGCTACATCAGAATTACACAAAACTGTCAGCTTCCAGATGTAATAACTCTTCACTCGTGTGACCTCAAAGTTTTCACTATGAACCATGTCACTATAAATGTGTCTCAACCTTCCCTTTAACTACACAAAACTAGATCTCATCCCGATTAGGAGATATCATTTGATTTCCACAAACTGCTACTCAAGAACACTGCCTAAACACTGCTTCCACCAAAATGCTCATAACTTCTATGCATAAATGAATTTCTATCTATGCTCTTAACCATAGACAAATAACATATCAAAGAATATAACCTCAACATCACATAGCTATATCTACAATATCCCACGTGCGCTAATCAAAACACTATCTGCTTCTCTGCTAGTCTCCAAAAGATCACTGTGTTGACATCAATGACAATCATAGTCATGAATGCAACAACAACTGCTACAGAATGACTGCCAAAATCCAGCATTCATTCCTAATAGAGGACTATGTGAACAGCTCAATGAAGGAATAGTAGACCCAAACTAGCAAAAGGAGGAATTGCTTCTGATGAACCAGAATGCAGAGCAAAGTACAAGCTGGACAATGGAGATGAGACATTATCTCTCAATTGGTCAGTGCCCTTAGGGCCTTGAGAGGAGTAAAAGAAGGTACTTTAGACTCCAAGCTATTCCATTTATCATTATTGATGATGTTTTGTATAGGAGGGATCATAGTGGTGTCTTGTTGAGATTTTTTGAAACTAGCCTAGTGGACAAAATACTGGAATTCCATGATGGAGATTCCAGAGGACACTTTGCAGCTAGAACCACAGCTCTAAAAGTGATGAGAGCTGGGTACTATTGGCCTAGCCTATACAAAGATGCATTTGATTGGGTGAGGAAATGCAAGAACTGTGCTCTGTTTGCTGGAAAACAAAAGTTAGCAGCCCTCCCTCTTCATCCCATCAAGGTAGAGCAGCCTTTCTCAAAATGGGGATTAGACTTTATTGGACCTATCAACCCCCCATCCAGTGCTGGACACAGATGGATACTTGCTGCTATAGACTATTTTACCAAACGGATAGAGGCTATAGCATTGAAGGAAGCAAATGAGACCATTGTCCTAAACTTTTATCAAGACATTGTGTCTAGATTTGGTACTCCAGACTCCATCATATCAGACAATGCTATGGCATTCTTCGGGACTAAAATTTTAGAATGGGAACTCAAGCATAATATCTTCTTGAGTACTTCTTTTAACTATTACCCTTAGGGTAATGGTTAGGCAGAATCAACAAATAAGAATTTTTTGAGAATCATCAAAAGAACTATAGAAGGAAACTAGAGAGACTGGCATAGCAAGTTGAAGTTGGCCTTATGGGCAGATAGAATAACACCTAAGAGGTCTATAGGTAACTCACCCTATATGCTTGTAAATGGAAAAGAAGCTAGGATTCCTTTGTCTACTGAGTTGCCTACTTTAAGTTTAATCAAGGAAATTGATCTTATGGGAGAAGATGCTATGCAAGTCAGGCTTGGTGAGTTAGTTGAGCTCAAAGAAACAAGGAAACTAGCACTAGAGAACCTGGAAGTTCATCATTCTTAGATGAAAAGGAGCTTTCATAAGAAAGCCACACCCAGGGTTTTCAAGGAGGGAGAACTTGTCCTTAAGCGGGATGAAGCAAATTACAAACCAGGGAGGTATTCTAAATTTGATGCCATATGGAGTGGGCCTTTCATGGTGATTGGATGCAAAGCCCATAATGCTTTTCAGCTCGCTAGCATGGATGGAGAGGAGCTACCCATTCTAGTGAATGGGGTCCACCTCAAGGCTTGTTTCTGAGGTCTATTTCTACCCTGTACATTAGTAAGTTAGAAGTTTCCATTTTTTTGTGTTCCCTAAGTGCCTAGCACGAGTTGTTTTCAGTTTTTAGTTGCTTTTAGTTTTCAGTTGCTTTCAGTTTGGTTTTCAGTTTGGTGTGAGTATTAATAAGCAAGAGAAGTTGTCTCTAGCAGTTAGCAATTTTGTTAAAGAAGGTTTGATTGTCTTAAAGAACTAAGTTAAGTTTGAGGCTTATAGACTCAGTGCCCAATGAATCTTTAAGGCAGCTAGTCGAGACGCTTAGCAGGCAAGCACTCCAAAGAGGTCGCTAGAATATTGTCATCTTTTACTCATTATTGGAGACCTATTTACTAGATGAGGCTATTGTAACATATTTTGTGTTATTAGGTGATATTCTTTAAGTTTGTGTTCATTTCATTGCAAAGTACATGAAAGTAAAAGGAAATGAACTGCATCTAAAGCTACACATGCATGTATGTATACTATACAAAAGGTAAAGAACTGAAAGGAGAGACATCTATCTGAGCTCACATAGGCCATGAGCATAGCTATTACCAGGATTGAACGAATGAGTATACATATACATAAAAGAAAATTATTAAATAATGGGGTACCAAACATTGCCTAGTATTGGTGTCCAGATCCAGTCCTATCCAGTGAGCTCCTGACATCCAGAACCTGCAAGAAGAAATGAAGGGAGATGGGTTAGATCTGATGGATCTATGCAATGGCTAGTATCACAATATCTATAGAATGCATATGTACACTCAGCCGTGCACCTCTAACAAAGGTTGTGCTTAGGGCATGTGCATAAGGCTCCAAAGAACAAAAGAGGCACTATGTTTTCGCTAACGTGTTTGTTCCATGTGCAGATACAGGGGAACTGATCCAACAATAAGTTCAATGAATGACCTAGGCCCTTGATGCAGATCATGACAGAAAAAATCCAAGTTTCCTATCAAATGACCACATCAAGGACCAAGAGCACACATCGTACAGAAGTAAAGTACATCCATATGAAGTAGCATCAATGAGGATCAATAAATCATGATCAAACACTAGCAAAAGAGAGTTTACAAGGCACATTACATCAATGTCAAAGCAATGAAATAAATACCCAAATTTGTACAATATCATCCTCAGATGGCATGAAATGTCAAAACACAAAGCACTCATAGTTTTAGGAGGTATTTTTCATCTGCATGCCAGACAAAGGGTACACCACAACATGATATTCTTTAGGTTGGCATTGATCTTTTGGGGTTTTGTGATGAACAATGTTAAAATCTATGTGATGAATAGATCAAAAGAGCTACAGTGTGTATGAATAGACAATTAGCATGTCATCTCATGGAATAGTAAATAAACAGTAGCATCTTAAATAAGCACTGGGCAGTGTAGCTCAAACATTCTTATGGCTCTCGATTTCCATTATTAAAAATAATAGTGACAGTATTATGTCAAGAATCAAATGCAAATCAGTGATGCTTACATAAGTCACAGAGTGAAGGTGAACATAACAACTGCAACACAATTAACAAAAGGTGGCTAGAGATGAGCCTTTGCAACACTATGGGCTCTCAAGACAATGAAAATGAGGCCTTAGTTCAATAGAGGATGCAAGAGGCGATAGTTTAGTGAAACGAACAAACACTAATAAAACACCAAGCTCATACAGCATGAAAACAATGACCATGCGCAAGCTAAGCAGTCAGTTTTAACAATGAATTCAAGCACAAATGTAGTGCATAGATCTCAGACTGACACATTTTCCATATCAAAATCAAAGACCATATATGATAGATCACAGACTATATGTAAGGAAGGAATTGCAGCTAGCAAACAAAAGGCATGATGCCTCATTTCACAAATACACTACCATTGAGTGATAGCTCATGCACTTGCACCATTACTTAAACTAGTAAACTACATGCCCTGGACACGAGACCATTGTTCTCAGACCATTCATCAGTAGTAATTTAAAACACAGAGAGCACCAGTTTATTCAGCAAAGGAGGTCATGTTCACGGGTCCCCAAAAGCACCCAAATTATTAATCTAAAGGATAGTGGGAGCATTCTAAGAAAATGCCTATGTTCACAAGGCATTTCATATTCAAATGTTGATGCTAGCTCATGGGTGAACATGCTAATATAAACACCAGTCCTTCATGACGGTATGAGCATGAGGTAATATATCTCATCCGCAGGCTAGGGCATAGAAAATAACAAACGATGGAAGTTTTCATGGAGATTTCAAGGGGATGCTTGATGGATCAACCAACATGTCATGGCTTGTGGTCTTTCAAATAAAAACCATGGGCTATGTATGAAAAAGGAGAAAATAATGAATGAATATATATGCTCGAGCTCACAAACGGTGCACCAACCATTCGATTGAGCCATTAAACGGTGATGCCCTAGTTCACGGGCTAGGAGCATTTTGTAGCACCATTAAAAAAACTCAAGCCCTAGCTCATGGGTACCACAAATTGGAGCATGAGCTTGATCATGAAACGCTACTATGCCCTCGAAAATATAGAGATATGTCATGAAACAACAAACAATGAAATCAAAACACAATGCCTTAGCCCGCGGGCCTGCACATTTAGGAGGTGATAAATGTGATGATGCCCTAATTTTTTGAGGGCCACAACTCACTGGCACTAAATGCACAGATCAAGCATGCAACAATATCAAATTCAGAACATGATGCATGAATCCGAATACAATACATATGATGTTGAGCCAAAATAGTAATGCCCTCAAATGCAACAACATACATGATGATCTAAACAGTGAGATACTCAGGCCTCATGATATCACAATGAAGTTTAAATACAAAAGGATAACCCCAAACCAAAATGACCACAGTGGCATTTGGTGTTATTTCATAACAGATATAGATGCAGTGTTCTCGAGCATGATGCCCTAGTTTTTTACAAGAGATCAAAAGCAAATAACAGTGCCATGAAATAATAGTGAATGATGCCATAATTCTTGTAAAACCATCACATTGTACACATACTGTGAATGCCATATTCATTGTATTGAATATGCACTCACAAGGGAGCAATGCCATCACTATGCAATGAAGACTATAAGACAAATGCAGAGTTCATTCATAGTGCCCTCGAATCAAGCATGAAATGAAAAGATGAATGTTCAGAGTAGTGCCTACCTAATAGCATGGTGCCATGAATCCAATGGTTGATGTTTCTAATTCGAGCTCAGAGACTACCAGTGAGGATGGAAGGCTGCCAGTTGTTGAGGGAAAGATCCATAGTGTCAGCGGAATTGGTGTTGTGGATAAAATTATCATTAAGTTTCCTTCCTTCTCCCCTTTTAGGGTCAAGATTCATTATCATCTTTTTCTTTATTTATTAAGCATGGTTGGTTTTGGTGATTATTAAGTGGGATTTTAATCCTATGGTTATGCTATGTATTGATGAATTTAAATTAGCAAACATGGGTCATCAAATGTGCTTTCCCCTTAATTGGGTTGAGAGTCATTTGTTTGACTCAGGATCTTGGTCCATGTTTTTAGGAACAAGTGGATGCTTGTTTAATTGTAATTATTTTAAAAACATGTTTTCCCATTGTGTGGGTTGAGACCTTTTTAAAATATTTTTAGGTCCATTTTTGTGTCATAGTGGGATAGTTTTTTAATGTTAAGTCATGGCTCATTCTTTATTGTAAGATATCGACAAGTGGTGTTTTTTATAAACCATTGTTAGAATATCCTTTATAGGCATGACTTAGTGGATAGAGCAGTCCTTGTTTAAATATCTATTTTTAGGTCCCACGTTCCTCGCCCCCTAGGAATCTGGGAATCTGGCATTCGAATTATGATGTAGCCTCATGGGTCCATTATTGATCCTTTTTTTCTATTCTTAGGAGGTAGTGGAGTTTGAATGCAGATTCCTAGTTTTAGCTTTTATACCTCTCACTTTTGGTGATTGAGGTCAGCTCTTCATTCTTTCTCTCTGATATGAGTGCTATAGCTCTGAGAGACACAATTGTACTTAGTTTCTTTTTAGCAATAAAATTGATCCTTCTTGTTCTCCTACAATTCTGGGTTTGCTTTTGAAGTCATATGCAGGATTATTGTGATGTTTCTATATCCTTAATCTACATGTTGAATCCAAGTTGGTGTTCAGGAATTTATCTTGATTTAGTAGTGTGATTTGTGTGCAATCAAGAATATCAAAATTGTGAAGATTTCTTCCTTTCTACATTCTAAGGTACCTTGTTTCACTAAGAGTCTAAGAAAGTGGGATTAAGTTGTGAGCTAAATTTGTTTTGTTGTTGAAGTAAACGTTGTTTCAGTTGTAGATCTTCTTAAATTTTGGTGGATCATCTTTGTTTGGTTTCAATTGCAGTTGTTTAATTTCATGGACTTTCTCTCCCTTTCCCCAGAAAGTTTAGATAAGTTTCAAGTGATCCAGAGGGAATCTGAACCTTAATCTGGAGGTGTATTTTCGGATAGGTTACCCACAACCTGAGAATAGTCCCATGTTTCACAGGATTGCTGGGTTCAACACTTAGAAAATTGGGTGCAATCCTTAGTGACAATAGTAACCCTTTGAACATAGGCCCTAATGCTTTCATCTTCATTCATTTGAAGCTTCTCCATCTTTGTCTTCCACTTTTGTAGCTTATCTTGTTTGGTATACTTGTCTCCATCATATAGTACCTCTAATCTATTCCAAATATCATGTGCCGAATCCAAATCTTTAACTTTAGTAAACTCACCCTCAGATAGTGCACTAATCAATGCTTCTCTTATGACCATGTTGAATGAGAATAACTTCTTTTCATCATCAGTGGCTGACCCCAAATCACTCTCAGCCTTCAGAGATACCTTTTTCTTTACAATCATCCAATAGTCTATGCCCAAACATAGAAAGTGTGTTCGCATCTTGTTTTTCCAACTGTCAAAGTTTTCAGGATCAAATTTAGGACTATCCTTCCTATAGAATGTCATCTCCAAGATCACCTCAAGCTGTTAAGCTTTCTCTCTGAAGACCACAAGCTCTGATACCAATTGTTAGGAATAACAGTCCACCATAAAACTAAGAGGGGGGGTGAATCAGTTGTATGAAATATTATTAAACTTTAAACTTTAAGCACCACAATATCAGAGCCAATGAACACAATGAATGCCAACACAATAACATAATGTTTTGCTCTTAGGGAAACCCTGTTAAAGGTAAAAAACCTGGTGGGAATTAGCACCCACAAATGATGTAATGAGAGTATAGTTATCCTTGTTAGAATATATAGCCATGTTAGGAGCTTATTGAAACATTACAATACATAGTCCTTGTTAGAGGACAGACCCTATTAGGATTCAAGAAGAAAAAGGGAGGGCTTACTGCCCAAAGAAGGTTAATTCCACCTTCAGAACTCACTGTTCCCAACACAAGTGTATATGAGGAAATACACAACATTTTGAACTATTCGACATCAACTATCTTTCCTTGATCAGTACCAATGAAGTCCACCCATAAACCTATGCTCTACATATAGTAGACACAAGCTCGCAGCTTTCACAAACTCTTTATTTTATCCTCTTCACCTCCATATCTTTTCCAAAGAAAAGACCTTTCATTTATACCCTATTACAATTCTTATGAATAGGTTGGCCCATAAGCCTTTCCTAATTACAAACAATTGCATAACCCCTTGCTAAGATAAAAATGACATCTAGAACAAGTATACAATAATCATATTAAAACAATTAAGGACTGACATCCTTAATTCAAGTTTTCCTTTCATCATACAGGCTACATCTCTGTAGTCGGCTTCCAAATAGGTCACCTCTAGAACACACGTCATAGCTGACATCACCAAGCATTTTGTACCTTTCATTGACCAGAAAGAATCCTTCAGTACCTTATCTGTCATCCCTCAAGCTCACATTCCTTGAATCCATATCATCTAGAAGATATACCAGAAACATTGAGACTAACTCTGACGTTTTTCACTATCATAGTCAAGTGACCAGTTTTCACCAAAACATCTATAACTCCTCCAATATGAAACATTACATGATGTGATCTTAGATAGGAGATCACAACATCTTCCTGAACTCTCATCTAACTTTGTAGCATCTGAAACATCCTTACAGTGTCCATACACTGTGGTAATCAACCTCATCTCTTCATAGGAACATATGTTGACATGAGTGACAAAACATAGATGAGAAAAGTATGAGTTCCCATTTAGTAATGTAGTGATTAAACATATTAAATGTCTCAATCACCTCCCCATGCATTAGCAATATCATCATACACTTTTCTTAGATCAGTAATATATATAGTACCCCCCTAGATTACTCCTTCTAACTAGTCATTGAATACTTTATCTATCATTTTTCTCCTCTGAGTTTGATCTAGCATTTTCTAGTTGATTGGAGATTTAGGATCAAATGACATGGGTAGATGAGATAGAAGTTGTAGGTTGGGGTTATGAATGGTTTGATATATTTGGCCATAAGGCATAGGGATTGCTTCATATCCTTATCCTTATCATCTTTCCAAGGGTAGAGGCCTCTAGGTGATGTACATCTATGGCCCTCAAAGCATCCTAAATATCAACCTTTTCCACTATAAAATCCATAAAAGTGGGATCTTGGACTTTGTTGTTTGTTAGCAAATGAGCTACCTCTGAAATCCAATCCTTTGTATCTAGGTCAAGGTCTACCCTTTTAGTACTTTTTAAATTCTTAGATTTGGGAGTTTTTCCAAGGCACTTGCTCACCATATCTTCCACAGGTATGGAAATTGGAAAAAATTTCTCTTTTTACTAATTGAAGTCTCAAATCATTGAGGAGTACTAATTGAATCACCTTTTCCTAAAGGCACTTGGCTTGGTGTCACATTTTTGCAGTACCATGGTACTTGTGGAATTTGGAAAGCTTTCAAATTTCTTTTTTGTGTCAATAATTTTTTCCATGGGTACCTTTGAGCTTTCATCTCCCATTGTATTATCAATCTCCTTCGTGGTATCTAAGTCCACAAACACCTTCCTGACAGGGCTCTTCTATCCTTTGTTCTTACTCCTTGACCGAGTAGTATGAGCGGGTGAATGACTTACAAAGGATTTCTTTAATCTCTTAGCAATTGAACCTTCAATTTTTACTTTGATAGTACCTCCAACACAAGTGTCAATAGGTTCATTAGAAGAAATAACATGATCTCTTGAGGGAAAATTATCATTTATGTTTGCCAATGTTTCTGAATCATTGATCCTCATTTTCTAAAATCTCAGGTCTCTTATCCATCTTTCAATCCTCCTTATCATTGAAAGGTGTGGATTTGAATTTGATCTTATTCATATTTTCTCCTATCAATCTCTAGAATAATTCTTCCTTGCACCTCTTTACTCTATTGTGGATCTATTACATCTTTTTCATCATCCTCCCAATAATGTTCATCTTCAAATTGAGAGTGACGATTTGGTTCAGAGTGAACGTGGATTACAAAATTATTCTAACTTCAAATTTTTCATATGAGTCCTCCCAGAAATCTTCTAATTGAGCAATATGTGAAAACCCCGCTCTTAAGTTCAAATGAGCTTGTGCAAAACCTTTACTATCAAAATTTGGTTGAGTTGTGTAATATTGCAAATTGAACTTTTTAAAGTCTATTTCCAAGTTCAGATCATTTACTAATCATGTGATCTTATATAGTGACCCAATTGAATAGGGAATGAGATGCCTAATTTTTTCTTTACTACAAATTTCTTGTCAATTGGGCTAATTGTCTACAAAGTTCAATCAACACAAAAACAAATACTAAGGCATATCACAGTAACTTGACTAGTTTACCTTCAAAACCACCAACTCTTATGTATGTAAGCATAGGAAATTGAATGAAGTAGCTGTCATAGGTGCTCATCAACTGTATGGCTTCATCAGACATTCGCTCATTAACATTTCCTTTCAACTCATAAACTAGTCTTTTGATAAAAACATCATTAGCTCTTCTATAATTCTCATAACTCCTATGCATCTGCAAATGAGGGTAATATTCATAAATTTTCATCCCATCTACCCATGGTCATGATACAACCCTTTTCAAACCTTTGTGCATGCTATAGAGTAAAAGAGGTAAGAGGACATGTAATTTATTTTATTTTCGAGACAATTACTCAAATCCTCATGCAATCTTTTGGCTATAATTTGTGCCCAGTCTAAGTATTGTTCTCCTTTCAAAATTACTTGGAAGAAGAAGTACATCTAGTCTTCCTAGAAAATTCTTGGTGACTACCCTTGAGCCTATACAACAAAATGACAATATCCCTAACTTCCCTTATGATGTGCTCTCTGGTTAACAGCCTGTAAAATCCAGAACCACCATTTTGGAATTTCAGAAGCCATATTCTGGCAATCACACTTTTGTATTTCACTATCTTCTTAGAGAATGAGAAATAAGATGAGGTGATATTTTAGTCTGCATAGGGTTCCTTTGGAAATATTTTCATGACAACTATTATATTTCCTCTATTAATGGGCAATAATACACAACCATTTACATCCCTAATACATCTATGTTTCGGGTCATATCTATTCATACATTCAAAAACCAATTCTAGGCACTACACAACTATGGGAAAAGATGTTGCTTCTATAAGGTCACTATCAACTATCTTCTACATCATAGGGGAGTCTGTGGGGTTTTTATCTCTTTCTAAGAAATATTCTAGACTAGTATGAGCTAAAGAGGAATCCCCAGATTATGGCAAAGAACACACATGACCAAAGCCCTACTCTAAACTTTGACATGTATGTTTCATGGTGACAACTTTGGACAGAAGGGAAATGAAATAATGGAGGCAACTAAGAAAAGTAGGAAATATAAATAAGTTCCTTCTACAACAAAGAAATAGTGATGATTATAGGAAGTATTAGAACTCACTTGTCACAAAATCTGAATTTCCTGCTAATTCCAAGGAAGAAAACTCATTACCTATAGCATCATTTTTCTCACTTATGATTAAAGGTCTTTTGATAAGACAATAAGTTAGGAAAAAGAATGCCTATCAAAGGAGAACTAATGTACTCTATTTTTTCTCAAAGGAGAACTATAGAAACATTTAACATGCACCAAAATAGGGGTAACAAATTTAAATAGGCTTTTTTATTCCTTACCTTCCATCATGAATCTCCCAACTAGTTCCTAATCTTTGTCATCCAGCTCTATTTTGATCTCAACCATTAATCTTCATTCTCACAACCCTATAAATTTCTCCATCCTAAGCCATTTTAAAAAAGAGAAAATCTTGAATCCAAGTATTGACATGTTTCTTGTGCGAGTAATCATGTGTTTTCAACATTTTGTTAAATCAAAGATTTAATTTTTTTGGTAACATTTCATTGTTTTATTTTATGTTTTTGAGTCTTTTTACTCAATCAAAGGTCAAATTTGATCTAGATTTGAGGATTTCAAATGTTTATTGATAATATTTTATTTTGATCTAAATTTTAATGATGACATCCCCAAGGAGAGAGAAAAGTGATGATCCCTCCATGACCAACATTATGATTCTTGTAAAATATCTAGAGCTACTTAGTCAAATGACGCAACAAGAAATTGAGAGCATGAAACCATGAATTTTCACTTCTTATAAATAGTTCAAACATCTAAGTAAATTACCTTTGATTATTATCCTACACAAAATTCTTTGTAGAAAGATCGATGAGATAGAAATTCTATCAAAGTAAGTTTATGGGCCAAAATCAAGGGGCATATTATTGCTATTTAACTCTTGGATACTATATTAGTGATTCTACACAAAATTAAGGAGAGAGAACTAAATTGAATTTTTGGAGATGATATCCTCCACATCAAAATAGCCCTCCTCCTCCAACTATTCAAAATGATCACATGATCATCGAAATCGGTAGGCATATACATTTTTTGCTGTGTATATTAAATTGACAAAAATCGGGACATCCAACAAAATACCAACCTAGAAGATGAAGCACTCGAGGTTTGTGCAACCACTTTCCTCTTCTCTAAAAAGTTAAAATTAATTGTTGTCTACACATTAGTAGTGGAGGGATATGAAGTGGATTGAGTTTTAGCCTAAAAACTACCAAGGATGGAATTTTTTCCTTTATGATGAGAAACCACATAATGTTTTTCCTAAAATTTTGAGGTCACAACCTTGTCAGACTAGGGAACTTTGGGGAATCTAGGAGGTGATTTGACTTAGGGGGATACCAAAGGGTGATCCTTGATTTTGTGTTCTACAATTTGAATTTGATAACAAGTGTTGGCTAGGTTAAGGTAAACTACATGTTAGTGTGATGAAGGTTATTGATTTGACTATCCTTAAACTCTATCAAATCTTTGGATAAGTTAATCTCAATAAAAATGAATTTTCATAGATAAGCATAGTAAAATCGATCGAGATGAACATAAATGACCTTCCTTAGAAGGTGACAATGGTATGTAATAGATTTCAATGTACGAAAAGGTTAAACTTAAGAACTTAAGCTAGATTGACACATAAAGTTTCTATTCATTTCAAATGTTCAAGTCTTACATATCTATGGTTACAATACCAATAATTACACACAAAAATACCAAGGATCATGCTTGAAAATAACCTCAACATGACTTGCATGTCACTAAAATAGAAACAAAGAACTGGAGGTTTTGGACAACATCAATACAAACCCCATATGAGACCCAATACTTGATCCATTCCTAGAGCATATTTTCAAGGGGAGTACATCATTTACAAGAATATGATAAAAAAAACACATTCATTGGGGACTTAGGACACACCTCATAAAAAAATTAGAATATTTTTTTAACATGTTTTCTAAAAGGAGCCATTGTAGCTATCAATACTAGCATGAACCATTGGTTTGAGACCTTTTGAGGCCATATAAAGGATGAACTAAAATGAATCATGATAAATTAAGAAGAATAGAGAGTTTCCTACAACGTCATAGATTGAAATAAGGAGAGCCAAGGATAATAGGAAATACATAAGCCTTAGCAAAATGTAACATCCACTTTCACTTGATTTTCCCTTATACATATTTTCCTTATTTTCATGCACCACTATTTGACATTAAATAGTACAACACAGTTTTCATAGGACCAAAAAAAACTCATTAAACACAGATTACAAGTACAAACACTTCACAATTTTAAATAACACAATCCCTATATTCCTCTTTTCTAGAGGTTGACATAAACCTATATACATTCTTTGTTCCCCTAGCATTTCTATCAACTAAGTAATAAAGTTTTCATGGACCAAGGAAGTATAAAATATAAGAGTAGCTATTTGCTACTAAGATGATATCCCATTCCACTATAATTTTCAGACTAAAGATAACATCCTATTCCACTATAATTTTCAGACTAATTGGAGTTAGCCCATTTGGGTACTGGAATTAGATTGGATATTCCAGAATTAGATTTTCAGATAATGTCAATTTCATGTTTGTGTCCAACCAAAGAATTGGAATTGGAATTTCAAAATTCCAATTTTGCTCCCAAAATGGGCATTTCATCTTCCACTCAAATAGGTAGAATTGGAATTCCAATTCCAAATCCAATTTTTTATAAAACCAAATTTAATATTTCGTGGGATCCATGACTATAAGGATGTATATTATATTGCTATAAGGATGTATATATATATACATGTGTGTCTTCCAGAATTGCAGCATCTTCCAAAATTGACTGGAATTGGCATTTGGTATTCCAGAAATGTGATTTGGAACAGAAAATCTTATCTTTTTTCCATTGAAGAAAATTGAAATCTTATTGAAGAAATCAAAAACATTTGAGTAACGCCAGGATATCTTCAAATGCACAGTATGTCTTATTATATCATCGAGTATGAATTCTAATTTTATAGCTGGGTTTGTCACGGTTTTCCTCTTTGCAATAATTTTTTTTTTAATTCAGAACTTCTTATGAGACTTGTTATGGATTCATTACATTCCTCCGCTAGAATCAAGAAGCAATAGGCCATTTTCATCTTCTGATAGACAAGGAAAATCCCTTTCATAGAATTCTTGATTCGCTCTCAAGTTTGGTAGCCGCCCAGTTTTGATGATCAGTTCTTCAGAGCTAGCCAAGGAATGTTTTACTATAAACGATTTAGCTTTTTCTTCCAGGCCTCCTCTTGCTCAGGGAAAGCATCTGGGTTATGATATTATGTTCATGGGTTGGTCTCCATATGGATCTTACTAGAGAAATGTTAGAAAAATTTGTTAGAAATGTTAGTAATCATGCCCATGGTAGTGAGAAGGCAAAGGAGGGACAATCCATTTAGAATGATGTGTTTTTAGGCAACAATGGGGTGCCATAGGTGGGCTTATGTCAGTTTTCCTACTGGTAGTGATAGTGAGTGGACTCAAGGTGGTTATGCCTCTTGGGTTATTTGGGAGATGTGGCACAAGTCATTGAAGGAACAATCTTGGTCATTGTTCAAGGAGCATTTTCAAATAGTTAATTGAGGTCTAAAGATATTGGAGCTCTAGTGTAATCTTGTAGGATATTATACATATGTTATAGAAATGCTCTTCCAAAGTACAAAAGAGAATCTTCAATCTGAATTTGTGCCAAAGCTAAAAATTGCTAATAAAAATTATACCAAATTTAAATATTTTAGGTCTTAGGGGGTGAGAAAAAATCATGTATCCAATGCCAAGCATACTAGAAGAGGTATAGATGGGTTTTAGGTTTCCCACAAAAAAAAAATTCTGGATTGGAAACACCTAGTTGTATAGAAGTAGTGACTATAGTTAAACCATGAGACAACAAACATCATTTATATTAGGACCCTCTAAGTTGAACAATAGTGCTCAAGATCATATTTATCGATGATAAAATATAGGTCCTAGATCTAGATTATTTATGTTGAAGTTTTATTTACCTAAACTAATACAATGATATAGAAACCATAATCATAAGTGTAGTGGAGAGCACATAGAAGACATAATATTAAAAATAGTTTGACACATTCATAAGAACCATAAGATTAGTCTACTCATTAATTATTTGTACAATATGCATCATATATCACAATCATAGATAAAAAGATCACATATACTTGGGTAGCATTTATATTACATTCCTTGCATATAGTCCTTTAGTTGGCCTTATGCTCTTCTTCTTTGTTTTCTCTACTCTGCATTCTCTCCCTTTCCTTATGACATATTTTGTTATCTATATAGCATATAGGTAACAAAATAGTTTCTTGATTGCCAATATCTTCTAAGGACCCAATATTTATGTCTTGTCCTCAAAAGACATTATATTACCCTAAAAGACATTATATTATCTCAAAATATTTTTCAACACTTCATTTCTCCAAAAATATTCTGCAAATATAGACAGCGTATTTGAATGCTCTTAGACTAAGGTGGAAAATATTTATAAGTATTTTGTTTTGTTCATATGACTGTTCCCAAGTGAATACTATCTATTGAATGCCTTGTGTATCTACCAAAATATTAATGTATGTTTTTTTCTAAAAAGACAAAGGAACTAGATTGGACAATACATGAATTGTGTGATTAACATCTTGGAGGAGTTTTGACAATATTGATAGATAAACATATAAATCTAACTCCGATTCTTTTATTTGTGCTATTAATTTCATTTGTGTTCCTTTCAATTGATTGTGTTGTGGTTGGAGAATTATCAATTGTTGATGTTATCACTCATCTAAATAATTCTTTATGTTATACTCTCTTGATAACTACAATAAACATGCCTACAAATTATTTGTTTAAGCCTTTTGGAATAGTAATTTGTGGCTGGATGGATGTGCTTTGCTTTTTTATTTTGCTATGGCTAGATAGTAATTTGTAGCTAGTTTATACAATAGTGGTATAGTGTAAAGACATTATTGCAAGCATCTTTACCTTCTTAATAGTTTAGTTACTATGGGTGATGTGAGTGAAAAAAATGGTTAAGAAAATGGATTCAATGTCTTACTTTGGCCAAAAAGTGGGACAGAATATTATGGGATTACCCAAATGTTTCTTCTTATGTGTTGAGTGTTAAATCTACACTTAAAAATTATTAATTTTTTGTTTCTAGTAATATTCTACTTGTAGAATTGTGAAACTTTGTGTATCTAAATGCATTGTGTGTATTGCCATAAAAATCACAAATGATTCTTTTTTTCTTTTTTTCTTCTATATTTTTTAGCATAGAGACCTTATTTACTATAGTTCAATAATATGTTGGTCTTTGGCTTCTTTCTCTTCTTGGCTGCTACTTCTATTTTTTGTTGTTGTAGCCTCCTTTACCATGTTCTTGAAAATGTTCAATGTTATTATATCTTGTAGAAATCTCTTCATTCTAAATTTGTGTCACTACATAATATTATTATTAACTTGTCTTTATTTCATATCCATTATAGTTCCTAAGAACCAAGTGTTAGATACCCATTCAATGTGGTTTGTCCGTATGCTTTATCTATACCTCTCTTATGTCAGACTTGTATCTATTCATTCCATGAATTATGGGTTTGTCTCTACCATCTTCATAACCAACATTAGATAATTACCAATTCATGTTTGCCCCACTATCTAGATATTTTATATATAGCATATAATTGTTATCTTTCTCAAGGTTTTCTCAAGTTCCACCAATAATGTGTTGGCATTTCTTGTGCCTTGAGCTATTACAATACATTCACAAAATATTGGTCCTTTTAGCTTGGGAAGCATCTCACCCTTCTCACCTTTCCCCATTTCTTATTTCTTATTTTAAATTTATATTTATTTTTTATTTTTTAAATTTCCTCACTCCCAAGGTCATCGTTCTCTCTTCTCCAAGATAAGGATTACATTTTAGTATCAACTCTATTATTAATTGCATTGTCCTAAAAAGTAAGCACTTAACTTGTGCTCATTTAGGGAGTATTTTAAGCCTACTTTAGTGTGTTTCTTATGGTAGGACCTCATATTGCACCTAGATGCATATTTAATTTAAATATGGGTTCTCCTCCTTCAATCTTGCTTAAACTCAAGGAGGACTCTAACTTCTATGCATGATTTCTCATTTTTCCATCCAATCACATAGCTCATTTTCCACCTAGAACCTATGCATTTATTTTCATGGATTTGTCCTGATCACTTGGCAATTAGCTATAGTTTTTACAACCACTGCTTATCACTTTCCTCAACATCTCAACAAATTTTGACTTAGTCCTAGGTTTTTTAGCCCAAATTAGGCCCAAAGCCTGATGGTGAGATTTTCTTCCCAGGTTTGTAATTGCAGTTGACCTTGAAAAAATTTGAGCTCCAAAATGTGTATAAAAGGGACTTGCTTCTCTCATTTTAACATGCATTACATCCAACATCTACAAGTAAGCTATTGTCTATCCATTGCGAATTCAAGAGATCCAAGTGCAAGAAAGCATCCATTGGTGAAAGCATCCATTATCAAGCATTCAAGTGCAAGAAAGCCATCAAGATCCATTAGGCATTTCAAGTCTTCATTTCATCATTCTATCAAGGCATTTCCTTCTATAGAGCTAGCTCCTTTGCCCCATTGGAGGTCAAGAAAAGGAGTCTGCAATCAAGGGAGGAGATTTATGTTCATCCACCAAATCTTCTTCTCTTTCTTCCCCAATCCAACATTGTGGTGAATTACAACATCTACTTTGTGTGAAACAATTAGTGGATCGTTTGTTTAAGTCAATCCTTTTTGGAGTGTTTTTATTTGTGTTTTAGTCCAAACTATTATTATGTAATGTGTTCATCATGACCGTTGGAACTGATAGCTTTGGGGATGGTGTTATGTGTTGGCATGTGTGAGGGAAGTTGTATAGGT